>JAZGTH010000007.1:3805000-3807500 GCA_036877525.1 Chromobotia macracanthus | reverse complement strand
TTACCTCATAACCAATCAGAGCACAGAGACACTGATCATCTGCTAAAGGCCTAGACTGACACAATGCATTCGGTCTGCATGAGTGAATTTTACTCTGCATTTTACTTTACTCTCAACAACCACACAGGAAATACAGCTCCTACACATTTAGATCAATGAATTTTCCGGTTAAGAAATTAGAAATTAGTTATTTAGTATTATTTTTTTATAAAGATTTCTGGAGCAATTTTCCAACTGTTTCGGGTACCTTGTCTTAGAACAGATTGATATATTTAGAACCATAGATACATTTAAACTATGTCATGTGAAAAATGTCTCTAATACAACGAAAAAAGCCAATGGAATATTTTAAACAGATCATGAAAAATTATAAACATTATAAATATGTTTGACCGTAACTATATTCACTACGCAAGCATCTGGCAGAGACAAAACCACCTTCCACATTTAGGAGAAGCACAATACAGACCAACCATAAAAAGGCTCTTCAGATAACAGAGTGAAAGTGAGCAGATGAATGGGACAATAAGTGTTAAATGGAGATGATCACAGATGCTCTTTACTGAACATGAAAGCAGAGACACACATCTGCCATGAATAAATACAACATAGTCTGGATTTTGCCATGAGATTGTGGGTATTAAACGTGTTTGAGCATTACTGCCAGATCCATGTTTATAATGCAGAAATGTGCATGCAACTGAAACCCAGATTTGAACATTTTGATTTTTTCAGACTACATAATTTGTCTTTCTGTAAAACTGTGTGTGAGTAAGTGCTATATTGCATGTATTCTCTCTAGTACTGTGAGAAAACTTCCACACAAATGCGTGAGAAAAAATCAGAAAGCTTTACCTTTTTGGCTCTTTGGCTTATATTTGGTCCTTTACTAAGCAGCTTTTCAATCAAATACTCTCGATTCTACAACACAAATGGAGAAAAATACAGAATGTATATCAGTGACGGACCGTTGTGAAGCAGCAGCTGAAGCATTTGATGAGGAGAGGGAGAATATAGAGCCGTACCTTCGCCTTTTGAAAAAATTTACATTTCAAAAGCTCTGCTGCAGTCGGCCTGTGGAGAACAACTGAGTTAGAAAAGTTAAAGCTGACATTGTATTATTTTATATCATATTATATTATATTTATCATGGCTCAACATGATGAACTACCGCAATCTGGCGTTCTTTACCGGGAATATACAGCACGACTCCACTACTACAATCCAGGTACCTGAATCAGCTCTTTATAATGCCAAATCTATGCTTGACTGCACCACATGTCTGAATACAACGTTCTTCTGCATCATTTGATGAATGACTGTTGCCATGACGACAAGAACATCTTCACAAACATCACCGCTTAATAAAATTCTGTTTACCGCCTTTTTTCCGGGGTGGTAACAGCACAATGCTAATTGCACCAATTAAGCAGCAAAAACGTCACTGCATAAGACACACTTGTCTATTATAAGCTAAATTTACATAGAAAGGATGTGAGATTTATGCCAAAGAGAATGAAAGAAAAATTGTTTGGACTGGACAGGTGATGGTTGCAGCTCTTACACTGCCCCGGGCGCGCAAACCCTTACATATTTTAAGAGAAAACACGCAGGCTAGGTATATCTGATGTATTAAGCAGGTGATTTAGATAATGTAACTGATGTACACAGCAACAGGGGCAGCTTAGTTTAGTGTCTTTGGGTGGCATAAGTGCATTTGTATCTATTTGTGCCTAATCAAACAAGCTTCAGTGATTCTGCCTGCACGGCATTTCTGTTATCGACTGTGATTCATCTTCAGAGAGCCCAAATGGAGAGCAAATGAGAAATTTTTGCAGTTACCCCACAGCCAGGCACTACTAAAGAACAAACAATAAACTGCTATTCAATAATGTATATCACATGTTACAAATCAATATGTTTGCAACTTGCATCCAGGACCCTGTTGTTTCTGCTCTTGCAGGGAAATACTTTAGCAGCGTGTGGCTATTTCAGCAGAAACAGCTCTCGTTTATCTCCATTCTGAGATGTCGATTTTCTAATTTGTGTGAGCGAAAAGACACTCCACTGTCAGATTCACGGTACCTTTTTGCTGGGTCCTTCTGAAGGCACAGAGATATGAGTTTTCTGAAAGATTTTCCATACTTCTTCACCATCTCTTTGTCCTCGACTCCGGTCTCCAGGGTCGGAGGATCGTTCTGCAGCGTGAGCATTAAAACCTGCAACCATCAGATCTGCATTAAGCACTTCATTTGCGGGTTCGAGAGGAAGTCTTTAATGCTACTGATAGTTAATGGAAACCTGCGACATTGTTTAAACACAATCAGAGGGGAAGATTATTAGCGAATACAGAGGAGCGTCACTCAGTAAATCTCATTTTGCGTTTTATGGTAAAAAAAATGATAATGTTGTATAATGTAATTAATAACATAAGAACAGTAATCACTTTTAAGTGAGCTATTTCTTTAAAGGTCGGGTAGGCAGTTTTAGAGAGGCTAGC
>JAZGTH010000007.1:3565000-3800000 GCA_036877525.1 Chromobotia macracanthus | reverse complement strand
TTACCTTCTTGTGCCACTCTTGTAAAATCCGCCCGTCGTTCTTAAATGCTTTATGGTTTTTGCTTAAACATGCATTTGAACTGATTGAAACATGGTCACTGAACTGATTGACAGATTGACTGACTGACTGATTGACTGACTGATTGATCGAGTTATTGATTTCTCCAGAGGTGCTGGAGAGATGGAGACCCCTCACCTGTGAATCTGTCCGTTCTTGTGTAGATAATCTAAACCTTCCAGGACTTCCTTCAATATGGTCGCTATTGCGGGTTCATCTAGGACTCCATTTTTATGTTCTCCTTTGCTAAAAGTGTGTTTTATGATGTCCAACACTGAACCTGCATGAACATAAACTTGTGTCAGTCAAAACCCCTGCAAAAGTTTATAGCACATACACTAAATGCAATAAAGTTCATTGTTGTTGCTTTTTATTTTACTGTGGCTTAGGTGTCAAAATACCTTTTGGGACCACAGTACACATGAAATCTTTAATGGACCAGTTTGCATGTTAAAAACACCTCATTTAAGGTAGAATTTTGATAATAGAAAAAACTGAGGTACCTCCACTGAGCAGCTTCATGACCAGCCAAAGTTCATCTTTCACAACAAATGAAGTGAAGTAGGTCACCACATTAGGGTGGTTACACTGACTCATGGCTTGAATCTCTTTCTGTGGGGACACATGGAGTCTATTGAGTCTAGACAACTGAGCACCCAAATGTCATTAGAAAGCACATGATAGTTACTTAGTTTCTAGATATAACTGAAACAGCAAATTATTTTGTGTAATATGTTAAGAAAAGTGTCAGTTTATAAGAACTGAGGACATTTTCGCTGCTTTAAACATCAAGCAAATGTAAATTTCAAAAACTGAACCCATTACCCATGAACCCTTGCTCTAACAGTTGCGCAACAGGAACAATTATTAAGAAATGTAACGTGCTCCTATAATTTCAGGCTTCTGCAAAGGATATTTTTCTGCATATAAAAATATTTTCCCATATTTCTGCATCTGTCAATCCGAGTAAACCGGAGAAATATTTATTGTAGATACCCATCGTTGAGAATAAACTTGTTTCACAGCAGAGCAGCCATTACTCAAGCCATCACTCTCTGCTTTCACTGCACCAAACGTAGATCAATGGAACAACACACTTGTGTGTGTGTGTGTGTGTGTGTGTGTGTGTGTGTGTGTGTGTGTGTGTGTGTGTGTGTGTGTGTGTGTGTGTGTGTGTGTGTGTGTGTGTGTGTGTGTGTGTGTGTGTGTGTGTGTGTGTGTGTGTGTGTGTGTGTGTGTGTGTGTGGCCTGTTGAGGGAGTGTGTATGCATGAAAATGATTACAGTAGAGACAGTGTGATGTGAGAGAACCCTGTGTGTCTCTGACAGATATGAAAGACATTTTTGTGAAATACACAAACATACATCTTAGATCTTATGTATTACAGTATGTTTGGTCTTGACACTTTACTTTTAACTATTTGTGATCCTGCGTAATATCAGAGTTGTATCACACTTTGTTTGTGTGTAAACATGCATACTAAATACTGCATACTGTATACTAAAACCTGCATGTACAGAAGAAGCAGCATTTGTGTGGTTTCTCACCAGCAGTTCATCCATGCTGGTCTGGCATTTCTCCAGGTTGATTCTCTTGATGGCCACACGCTCCTGTCTAGGGCTACAAAGCGCTGCCTGGACCACTGCTGTAGCTCCACTACCTGCAGAACACAATACACACGTCTTTAATGAACAATGCATGTGTTGTGTCAAAGACATTATTCTGGATGAAAAGCGGATGGTAAACATGCCCTCTGGAACATAAAAGCATGTGCACAACAGGTGCAGCTGATCATATTTATATGCGACAGGACTAATAATAAACGTTTGTTATACTTCTGGCATATTAAGGTATTATTTTTCCGTATCTTAATCTGTTTCTATTTTCATTTAAATTCTCTGTTTTCAATTTCAAAGCATCTTATTGCCATGACTTTCTCCTGTAAAAGAGTTTGCATTCGATTATTCTGTACGATCTTTTAGTAGTGACATGGTTCAACACAAACGTTTTTCTGTCATGTAATGAACTTTCGTGTTGCAGATTCTGATGATTTAAAGTTGTCGCCAAGGCAACAATCTGACAGATGAGCTTTTTGCAAGAACAACTTGCAACAGTCTGGGACGCATCAGTAAGAAACAAATGAATCCGTAATATTCTGCATTAAATGCGACAATTAAATCTATTACTGCAAATTCAAAATCTACCAGTTTTTTTATGTCTATTTATGTTGTAAACACAACTAATATTTAATGAAAATTTTTCCTTTTTGGCACATAAAATACGTCGTTGTTTTGTGATAGCCTGTTAAAATGTTGGCAAGGCAATAGAAAACCTAAAATACAGCAGGACAAAATTCTAGCCTAATAAAACATCACACATTTACTGTGCCTAAAACTTAATTAAAACCAATTACTGATTCACATCAGATATAGCACCTCACACTTCATCTACACACACTAGTGAGTGTACAGTATGTACTCACACACACACATAGACAAATGCAGTACTGCTATTCACACTGCAAGAGTGTGACATGCTGCCAACTGCGGCTGACAGATAAGAAGGGTCCTGACTTCAGACTGTCCAGATTAGCAGGAATAGTGCCGAGAAATTATGAAGAAGAGATACAGTCGCTTTAATCTCAACTGAAACCATATTGCTTTAACATGCATCTAAAGCCTCCTGGACTCATATCTTTGGCTCTGAGCCATAAAGAAACTTCTGTTTTTGTCTGTTTCTTTATTTACTTTAGAGCTGACATATCTGTGCTCAGTAGTTCTATGAAAAGCAGCTTTAATTTAGACTTAATTCATCACATTTCAGAGAGATAGATTGAGATAGATTGTTTAAAGGTGTCATATCTGTATCAATTTATATCTATACATTTTAACAGGCCCAACTTTTCCCCAGCCTGCATCTACATTGTGACAGGTTCACAAAGCAGTCACATACAAACACTTAAATGTGCCACACAAATGACTGCGATCGGGCTGAAATAGTCACAGATCTAGTCAAATATAAACGTTTTAACAAGCGCATTTAAAGTTGGGATCCTTCAGAAAGATACGCAGAGCAGAAGGGCAACACACAGCCACAAACAACATAATTTTACCCATAATACTTATTTAGGAACAATAATATCGTCTCTTCTTCTTCTTCTGTATAACCTCACTGTTAACTTTCCGTACACCAAACGTGTGTTACAGATCTACAAATGCGAGCGGTTACGTGTCACAAATGTATTCATCTGACTGACAAAAGAAACCTGAAAAGGTTTTTAACTCTGTAAGCTGTGCTATATTTACTATACTATATTTAATGTAAGTACAATGGAAAATTTGATTTCTTATCATTTGAACCCTTTACATTGCAACAGATGTCGTGCACCACGTCACCAGCAGAGGGCGCCACGACCGTAAACACAAATAAATGCATCACTTGCAGCCTGCAGCACGACACCTCGGGTTTGACAGACACCTCCGAAGGCCTGCAAGTGCTGATCAGAAGATCCGGATATAAATACCTGATGAAAGCAGATAACTCACAGCACTTCATTTGTAAATGTTTCCCTTTGAGACGACGCATACATAAATAAACGCGCCTTTTATCAACTTCAAACCATCGACACTTCAGTGCATCTCACTGATGCACTTCTGCTTCTTCTTATATTTCGGCATAAATAAAAGCGTCGGGTAAATGAATAAATGAGAGGTTATATGAGATGCATGCTGCCCAAATATTGTGAGCAACCGGACGCTTCCTGTCGTCGCCCTTGTAATATAATTGCATAGCGGATTAATAGTTAACACAAAAGATGACTTTTTGGTTACCAGCCTCCTTATGCTCGGAGACTTTTCTATGCACAAATCTTTGTCTTTATCTATAAAAAGTCCTTCAAAGTGAAGCCAACGTACCGTGCGTTTCTGTGCGTTTATTTCTAATACGAAAGGCGATCGAAAACAAAAGTGCACGAAATCTTTTCACCGCAATGCAAGAATACGATTTGCAAACAAACGCGAACCCTTTCATGCGTCCATCCCCCTATTCTGTTCACTATTATTATTATTATTATTATTATTGCTATTTAAATGTTATTAGGATTTGCTGCGTGCACCTGATCCTTCCGTTCCCGGTGAACAGATGCACGGTTGTTTCCAAGTTGTGTGCACACGCCAAATGGCTTAATTAACAGCAATAATGACCCAGTAATGATGTCTGATGTATCACTGGACACATGCCATTAGAAAGCATCATCTCGGAGATGAGGAAATAACACGCACCATCCATCAGGCTGCTTCTGATCATGCCGATGCACCCCAATATCTGATCAATCATGTCCAGCTGACCGAGCAAGGCCACTTTTTAGTGCATGCAGGCGATATTGCGACGTGTCATCCGCATTGCACGGCCGGTGCATGTTAAAAAAAGCCGGTAGGCCCTCTCTCTCCGTGACACGCACCAAAGCGACAAACTCCACCGGCAAACGAGCTCGTATTCCCGCACGCCGCCACTCACCTATCACCTCCTGCAGCACGTACGCCTCCTTGACGATGGGCCAGCCGGTGGTGGGCGCCGGCTGCGGGGTCTGGACGGCCGCCGGGGAGTCGCTCTGCTCCGCCATGATGCTGCTGAGAGAGTCGCTCTCACCTCACCGCTGCTGGATCACTACCGCATCCGGAGACGAGCGCCACGGGCCCTACTACGGCGAGGGACGCGCTTATGAATATTCATTTTGGGCGTGTCGCTGTCGCTGCGCGGCGTTCTTATTTGGCGAAAGTGCACCTTATGAATATTAATTAGGTCTGTGGTGACGTTGATTGGTAAGTCCAGGTTCGTAACGTTGCAGTTTTTCTGCAAACGCAATAATGCTATTATAATATATAATAATAGTCACGCTCGTATAACATTGTGGAAAGTGAAACAAAACGACGGAGAAAAACGGGAATGGTAATGGTGATGACGCAATTGCTGTTCAGGTTTCAAGTCTCAAAGTTAACGTGGGAATTGTAAAGTAATATGTGGCGAAACAGTGGCGAAGTAAAAATACAAATCAAATAAATGAACGCGATAACGTTTCCATTATAATCCAAGATCTTAACCGTAGTAGGATTTGTTAGAGTAGGAGCGATAAAACGATTAGTGCCGAATGCTACTATGATAAAGGCTCATCTCACGAATATTTATTTGACTGTGCATACATTGCAAAAGCACAGACCGTGGATCAGTTGTGTTAATAAAGGGAAGGTGTAGTGTACGTGTTATTTTGGCCGTGGTAATGCTTCGTAACATTGCTTTTGGGTTCGTCGTGTCCTGATGATGGACAAACCTGCGCGACTTAAACACATAATAAAAGCTGCAGAGGAAATCAGCTACGAGTTTTTAGTCAGTAATACAATGTTTGATGCAGAAAAATCATAGTTAATTTCAAAATAACCAGCTCTTTCATCTGGTGTGAAAATCCTTTAAATATATACGCATTTCTAAAAATGTAAAGGATGTGATATCGTATAATATAAATAACGTATTGTAAGAACAGTACGTGTGCCTTAAAATAAAATGAAATAAGTTTTGCAGCAGCTGGTGCTCTCACATGTAATAAAACCAGCGCGAAATTATTTTCAAGACTGCAAACAGATGGAGATAATTGTCACTAAAAAATGCTAATGTGCTTAAACAGCAGCTGTTGTTTGAGACTGGCTACTTGTACAAACATTTATATGACTGTTTCACTTTTTAAAGAGGCTATTTTTATTAGTATAAGCAAGCCTGCATAAATTCAAGTTTCCGAAAAGTGTGCACATTTAGAGATATCAAATAAAAACATTGGAAACATTCATGATTCTGTTAAGGACTCTTAAGACTTAAGAAAAAGATTATGACAAGAATGATGTGTAATTTCTTGTAAAAGGTGCACAGGAAAAGCACAAAAATCAAAAGCCACAGGGACGATTTGACCATCGGCCAGCAGGGGGCACCATTTAATAATCAGATGCTGACGTCTGAACCCCCAACATGACACGACTCTGTGACAGACAAGCTAAAACCAGGAAAATATTTCAGAATATTTCTGAAATCCAAATATTGCATACACTTAGTACTGCTGTAAAAATCGTCCAAGAAAAACATGAATCTGCACATGAATTCAATATATTTTGCATTAGGCGACTAATGCATGATTGCCCAAACAACTATAAGATGAATTCAAAGAATTTAGACATGATATGAATAGTATATTATTATATAATACAGATATTATCATATTTCTATATAACATTACATCTTATTTAACTGAGCAATATTTTATATTACCATGGATATCAGTCATTTAAAGGCACTGGCTCTTTAAGCGACGCTGGCGTGTTTGACAGGCGCGCCAACCAATCAGCGTCGGGCTGGGGGCGGGGCATGTGAATCTGCTCTACTTCCCCACGCACAAAACCGACGGGCGGTGCGAGCCTCGATCCTGTCATCACCACCACCATCCCACTGGACCCGCAGCCGTCAGAGAGCGTCGCAAGCCAGACATCGGCCATTGATTGCACACCGACTTCAGGGCAGCAGATCCGCAGGAGATGGCAGGGATTCTGGCTTGGTTCTGGAACGAGAGGTTCTGGCTTCCTCACAACGTAACCTGGGCTGACTTGAAAAACACGGACGAGTCCACCTTCCCGCAAGCCGAGGATCTGTATCTGGCGTGTCCTTTAGCCTTCTGCATGTTCATGATCCGGCTGCTTTTTGAGAGGTACGTCCATCGTCTTCCTCGACCCTTGAGATGTTGAGCATCCTCGGAGGCTGATGGGACGGGTTTCTCCCAAGACTTTGTCGCTAAATGAATTAAAACAATGACAGGGACCCAGTTTGGCCCATCAGCAGCGGTGGTGCTGATGAAAGTAGGTCACTTTACTGGAGGTTGTTGGTTCTTGTGTGGAAATGTCGCTGGCCTGGAAATGCAGGTACCTTGCCTTTGACTCTTCATGCGGCTGGTGTCGAGATGTTTGCTGGGCAACAATGCTCTGATGCTCCTCAAACATTCTGGTCAGGCTTTGATGAAGACACCCTAAAATCAGTAAAATATTAAACTTGTATGATTATGTCCAGTCAGTGACAGCATCAGGTTTGATTTAGAGATGTATTAGTAAATGCTGATGTTAACATTGATGAATGCAGGTCAATACTGTAAATGTAGAGCAGCCTTTTGTTCTTTGTTAGTTCATGTTAACTAAGGCTGTTAACTCATGTTAACAAATGGAAAACGGTGATAAGGTGCCACCAATTTATTTTAATTCATTTTGGGTAGAATTCATAACAGATGTGAAAGATAGAAATTATGTCATGGTTTATTCAAGCCGACGACTTTGCAAGCACATGTGCTGTTATTTATTTGTGCCGCAGTTTTTGAATATGAATGTTTGAGATGTAGAGAAGTGATGGGAGAAAAAGCCTTAAAAATGACCCTTTTCATGGTGGAAAATATGTGCAGACAGGTTTGGAACATCGTGATGGTGAGTAAATAAGGGCTAAATTCTCATATTTGGGTGAAATATTCCTTTCATTTTGTATTCTTGTCAAATGTGATGTATTTGGATATGTACTTGCTTTCTGCAGAACGGTACAATGTCATATTTAGCATTTACATATGCAACGGACCATCTGGTCTTGGGTTACCTTCATCTGACAGGCTGCAGAGTTCCTCAGATTTCTACTTCATTTTGTAACTCTTCTTCTGGTCTTCAGAGTTGCAAACAAACTGAATCCACTTCGTGGGAGTATGTCTGGTAGTTTTGAGGCCATCGATTTGGTGGTGTACTCTTAAACATTCACAAAATTCAGTTTTAGTGGACACATTTAAACATACTGTATTTCTCGTTCAGGAATATGGCTTAGAAGTGTTGATGACTCATACTGCACTCACAATAATTTCGTCCAATCAAATGCTTTCTATAAACAGACTTCCTCACTAATACCATCTGCGTCTGACAACAGTTGCAAGTAGTATGTAAATCATGTTTACGGTCGTGATGTAAACTAAAAGCTCTTAGCTATTTGCGCAGATAAATAAGCCCTTCATTGTGTTCCGCCTCAACGTTCTGTTTCAACTAGATATACAGCACATGAAAGAAAATGTGTGCTCTTTAAGCCAGTTTATTGGGATTTTAAGGGTATTGTGGTCTTCACTGTGCCATCATTTTACTTCTTCTTGGAAAGAAAACACATTATCTGAAGCGCAAACATGTTTTCCCATTCTCCTGCGTTGAGCCACACATCGCTGCACATTTTGTGGGGGAAACAACAGCCCATTTATGGCATTTCATCTCCCCAAAAACAAAGCACACGACCCAAATGAATCTGGTTGTGGACTCCATAATCTGATCTCATCTTTTCAGCTTTTTATACGAATAATTTCTTGTTCGTTTTCTGCACTGAATTGCATTTTTTAACATGAGATGTGCTTAATTAAAATGAGATTAGATTCAGAGTTTAATTAAGTGTCAGCAGCTCATTAAACTCTGTCATCTCTGTTTCTGTGACATCACAGTTTCTGTGTTCAGATTATAAGGCTGGCTCCTCTCTCAGTTTTGGAGATTTTGCATGTCTTTGTTTTAGATGTTGGACAGGTTGATTATGTGGCTGATAATTGCTTATTTAGATATTTTTGTTGTTATTTTTTAACTTTAATTTTTAACTGAAGTGAGTGAATACTTTGTGTAAATACATTGCTGTCATTTTACTCTGTATATATCAGGCCCAGGAGTCTTGTGTAATCTCATAATTGTTTTCTGTCTTTGTCTGGCGGTATCAGACATACAGCTTTTATCCTTTTAATTTCAATGCATAATGTTTTTTCTAGTTTTTCTTTCTATTTAACATTCTTATTATCTTATAAACAAGATATAATCACAGTAGCATAACAACATCAGCTTTAAAGCGTTCTCTCAGTTGATCTTGTGGGTGTGCTGAATGTTAACAGTTGAATTTCTGTGATCTGCACAAGGGCGTTTATTTCCCCTCCACAGATTCTTATCAAACTTTCCCAAATGCAGCCTTTTAGCTGCAGGAAGACAAATGCTCACAACTGACCCATATGGTTTTAATTCACAGTCTCTGACGATCCAGGATGCTCAGCCATGCAACCTGAAGGATCTCTCCACTGTTTTTACAAGCATCTTCTGTTCCCTTTAAATACAGATTTTTAATGTTAGACTTGCAGAATTGAACTTGTAGTTGTTGATTTTGCCAGATATAAATGTAATAAAGTCTTATTTTTGTGTTGTTGTAGGTTTATTGCGAGACCCTGTGCGCTAGGCCTAAAGATCCAGGCCAATGGGCCGCAGAAGGCTCAGCCCAACGCTATTCTGGAGAAGGTCTTTACTGCTATCACCAAGGTAAAAAACACAGGCATATTGCTTTATATTAAAGCAATAAGCTGAAATAAGCGAAAGTTATGATTTGTAGCTTTAAACTGAAAAAATACCTCTGGTATGGGTAGTTGCCCTGACAACTTTAAACATAGACTTATTCATAGACTTCTATTACAACAGTGAAAAGCTCTCATTGGTGGATCTCTAGTTGTTAAGGGAGTATTGGTCTATAATGTATTTAGGGCAACATATGTAAGTAATATATTAAGTTCATGGTTGCCACGTAAACTGAAAAATATTTCAAAACTTTTTGAGCCCTGTATTGTTTCTTTAGGGAAAGTACACAATCAATGGTGACAGTACAAATGATGGAAATCTTTGTGACGTTCAGGCACAACGGCTCTTTGACGTGCACGGCTTTTATCAGAGCTCGTGCGCTGACGCACAAGGACTATTTTTAGCCTACCACACAACTAAGTTTCCTTGACAAATATTCAGACTCTCAAACACAATATTCAGCTTAACTTGAAGAAAAAGAGACACTTCTTCCATCTTAAAATGAAACGGCCTGCTAGCAAAACTGATTTTGAGAGTATGCTGCCTGCTACAGTACGGCCTTCTGATTAAAAACTGATGAAGGTTTGGATGAAACCTGTTGCTGACAGAGATGTGTTCTTCAACTACTGTGGAATATTGTTTAAATCCATAAAGGTGTTTATTAAGAGAAAAGTAACTTTTCATTTTAACCGATACCCTTTCAGAGAGACATTGATGTTTTTGTCTGTATTGTCCATTTGGACACGTTGAAATGCATCTTGGCACAAGAAATCAGTCTGTCAAGCTTTTAAATTGTAAAGATTTAAATTGTTCTTCTGAAGTGTGAATACGCTCTCAAAAAATGTTTATTTTTGTTCCTTTTTCTTTTTTCCAACTTGTTAAATCGAAGTCAGACAGAGAGGACCTGTGAACTGGAGTTTATTTGTCAAACTGTGTGTCTGCTCACAGTGGCAGATCTCTGCAGTAACATGCCATTGTGCTGTGTGTCTCCAGCATCCAGATGAGAAGAGGTTGGAGGGCCTGTCCAAGCAGCTAGACTGGGACGTGAGGACCATTCAACGCTGGTTCAGGCAGCGGCGCAATCAGGAGAAACCCAGCACGCTGGCACGCTTCTGCGAGAGCATGTGAGAGCTGGTTCTGCCCCAGTGCACAGAACTACATTTACCTGTCGAGAGTTGTGCTTGCTTGTTCTGTCTTGTCAGGTCTAATTTGTTATCGTTAAAGGTGCTGTAAGCAATTTCAACACGAATGACGAGAACAATGTATCATTAATATGAGGGAATGTTCTCTGAACATTGGCTAATGTTCTTTAAAGGTTCTCCCATAGTTCTCCAAAAGTGTTCTTGCTGTAATGTTCTTGCTGTATCAAAATATATACTTGCATATCAAAAAGGTTATTCTTAAGTGGCTAATGGAACATTGAAAAAGTTACAGCTCTAAAAAACTGGACATTTTGAACGTTACCTAGAACATTCAAAATAACAATGAAAACATTAGGGAAATGTTCTTACAACCTAAAATTGTTAGCCGGGATGGTGAAAATAATTTACAGTCAGACTTCATTTCTGATTGACTACTTCAGTCTTTTTTTTATTGCTATGCAAGTGTAAGAAAAACAATTCCAACACCTCTGGAGTCAATATGAAACATTTTACTTCCATATTCTATATTCTTTAGTGAAATTTTTATGACAGAAGAAAAAAAATTGTCACTGCATATATTTTCATTGTCAGTGTGAACGTTCTGTAAGTTTCCTGCCTGCGTCTTCCACCAGTGAAAGTTCATGCACCATTTGTAGCTTCAGCAGCGGGATTCATCAGTGTCTCTGTTCTGTTGGTTTTCTCTCTGTGATTCAGTCTCATCTGAAAAAGCCCAGAGGTGAAAGAGTTTTCATCTAATCAGCGCTAAAGCATGAAACACTGCGATTTCCTCCGGAGCCAATTAAATAATAGTCTTCAAAGATGACAAAACTAGCTCGTTTTTCAGTGTAGTCTAATGAGATTTGTTCAAAAGTGTCTTTCTCTTAGAGAATAATAGATAATGCAATACAAACACAAGTGCGACAGGAGGATATATTGGTATATTGTCACGTGACCTTATTACATTTGTCACATGACCTTTAATTTTAATCTCAGAAAACAAAACAATGATCAATTTCTTAATTCAGTCTTCTGTGAAACATCTTAATTCTTGGCAGTCTGAATCAAATAATGAGTCTTTGATGAGATTAATTGCAGCAGATATGACTTTTGGTTTATTCATCACATTAAAATGGCAAGGTCAAAAATGCATTGCATTGTGGGATACAGTATCGCTTGTAGTGATGTGCATAAATAGTAAAAACAGCGTAGTAATATGTTATTCAGAGCACAGCCTTGTTGTCAGTGTAGTGTTTTTTTGGCTTGGATTTGTACTACAGTAAGTGACAAAATCAATCAGTTTGACCCTGTTTTATTGAGCACAGATTGGTGGTCTCCCTCTTTGTGTTCCCCTTACTGACTGTGGAACAGTTTTTCTTTCTCACATTGTGAGGGAAGAATCGCAGCGCTCATTAAAGGCTAAGTGGAGAAAGTGGATTTTTCTACACCCACAGACATTACAGAATATTTTTAGTCACCATAGAAACACAATATGACTTGAACGTTCCACGGTGAACGTGGTCAGTTTTCTTCATTTGCAGTTCGCAATTTTGTTTTTCTACATTTTGAAGAATATATTTCAAAAAACGGCGAAATACGAACTACTAGACATTTATTTAATAGTTTTTATTTTTTTTATTTACTTAGCGATCATTTATTTAACTCTAAACAGAAAATGTCAGTGGTGCTTACCAGGGTAACACTTACCTTGTTGCCAGGACATTGCGGGTGGTTATTTTAAGTTTATTTTGTTGTGTGTAAAAAGATTTAGGAAGTTACTGTGCATTTACATTTATAGTCGTTTTATGCAGGCGTTTATAACTGAGGCACAAGAACTAAAATATAATATTTTATCATAATGTGTAATGGTACCTGACAGAACCTAGCCATAGTAATTCTACATGAACACCACTAACCTGTTGCCAGGCAACTGACGTTTCATTAGGTAAAAAAACCTGCTCATTTGTTTTATACAATTGATGGTGATTAAGACTCAAATTGCAGCGTGTTAATCAACTAGCTCTCAAATGGCAAAAACTGCCCTTTTCATTTCAATATGCCATGATTAATTATTTGTTCCCTCTGTTTAATGAAGATTACTGTGTTCAACTGTTCATTAGCCAAACAATGCCTGTCTGTCTGTCAGCTGTGAATTTTAAAGATTGTTTTTTCCTCAAGATTAATGAAAGATTCATTTTGAAGTTATAGTGAGGTGAGGCACTCTTTTCGAATAGTCTCTGAGGCTTGTCAGACTAAATTACTAAACTTTGTTTGTCTCAAACACTCTTCATTGTGAGGAGAGTCATGTGAATGGGTATATCCTCTCTCCCTCCCTCTCTGAAAGGATTAAAAACCTCTGCAGCTTCTCTGATTGGAGCTTGCGATTTTCACAAGGGCTTTCCTGTTTCGTGCAGCCGGTGATTGTGCTGTGGGCGGCCTCATTCTGTAGTGCAGTTCTGCTTTAAGGCAGCAACCGCGATTGATGTTGTTTCTGTTTCTCATGCAGAGAGACTGGGAGTTCTGCCTGTGCGAATATCAAAGCAGTAATTAATGCTATCTATCACATAATAAACCCCAGCGGCTGGCAACCACAATCATTTGGCCTCCGGGAACACTGTGTGTGTGTGTGTGTGTGTGTGTGTGTGTGTGTGTGTTTCTTTGGCTGTGATGCTGTTACTTCTTTCTTTGGCGTATTTGATCTCAGAGGTATTGGCTGGTGTGGGAGTCAGGGCTTGGAAACTGACCACAGGTGGCGAGATATAGTAGAATCATAAGGATGAGTTTACAAGGGCCACGGTAACTTAACACTGCTGGTATTTCAGTGGGCCCTGCTTGATTTCCTCTTTAATTGTTATCAGTTGCAAAGATTGAGGTAGTAGTTTTCTAATTTAGTTATTTCTTTACCTGCTCTTTCAAACGTCTTTCACTGAGTATTTCACAACTGCTGTCATAACCTTCAGTTTCAGTTCAGAGGGTGAGGCTGATGTGTATTATATGCATCTACACTATTTAAAGACATTTGTGAAAGAAACAGGCAAATTATTGTTATAGCTGCGTGTGTTGTATCAGCCCAAACCAACATCTTTGCTCCAGCTTTTCCTTTTGTAATGGAAGATGTGCTGTGAAATGTTGTCACGGTAACAGCAGAATGTAAGAAAGAGGACGAAATGCACATTAAATTCTTAATCTATGTTAAAGAGCTTCAGAATTAGGAATAACGTTTAACCTGATGCCTGGATCCAGCTAAAAATGAATGCCTCCCATCTCTGGATCAGACGAGGCCACAAACCTTGTAAAACCTGTATTCCTGTTACGCTTTTACGTCATATACATATTTACAGTGAATTGCATCCTACACTACCTACAGAAGCAGTTGTCACAGCTCATTACTGTGGCTGTGTTCCAAAAACTAGCTTTACTGTCTACCACCTGCATGGGCAGCTGCCTTCAAAAGCATCATTCAAACTGAAATGAAACATTGTGTGAGTGATTTGGAGTGTTCTACACAGGTATCAACAAAATGATTTCAGAAGAGTTGAGCTTTGCACATTACGAAGCTGATAACACAAGCTTATATCATTGGGGAAATATTGTGAAAAACAGTCCATTTCATTTAGGATTTATAGGCAACTGTTTTTATTGACACTGCAATGTGAAATGAAAAAAAATCATCAACATTTTTGAGAGCACATCTAGATTTTGGAAGACTATGTGGGTTGTAGGTCTATTAAAATAAATGCATAATGAAATCATTTCCAGTATTGTCCCAAAATATTTTTTGTTGTCTTTTCTTAACAGGTGGAGGTTTACATTTTACCTGTACATATTTACTTACGGTGTGCGGTTTCTGAAAAAGGTAAGCGACCTGTTTTGACTGAATAATTGATGGTCAGTGTACAGCAGTAAATCTTTTATTATTGTCATGTTAAAAAGTCTATACTTCTGTTTTTGCCCTCAGTGTATTCATAAATATGCTGAATTGCTATCAAACAGACAATCTGTCCTATTTTATCTACTGTACACCAACTTCATAGAACAGATGGAGGATCACAGTTCCTTCTGTACTTATTCGGTATAATATCTACAGAATGACACACAGTGAGAGCTGTTTTTGTTTGTGTCGTCTCTTGAGTTTGTGTGAAGTTGGAGAGATGTCAACTCTGAGCTGTCTCACTTGAGATTTAAATTTAATTTTGTTGCGTCGTACTGCGCAGCAAGAGACAGCGTCTATAAACCCTCTGCCTCTGCCCTCCCTCTCGAAAAGCGATTCATAATTCATCACTCTATCCATAATGCAGATTTTTCCTCTCTTAGTAAACATGTTCAACAGAACTTGAGCCATCTTTATGGCTCCTAAATGAAGCGTTTGAAGGAATAGTTCAGACAAAAATGAAAATTGATTCATTATTTACTTACAGTGTCACTCACAACCTTGTTTCAAACCTTAATCTTAATGCACCTCTTTCTTTTACAGTTTAGTAAAATAACTTATTTAGGTCATAATCAAAACTCTTTAATTGGTTCTTACAAATACGTTCATAATATGCATTTATGCTAAATAATATGCATAGATGCACATCTGCGATTATTGAATGCGTTTGTATGTCATTAAAGAAACTGGGCTAGAAGTGAGCTTCACGGACCTGAATGACAAAGCAGTATGTTAAATGAGTTCATGTACTGCAGCTGGGGCAGATTCAGACTGCCCGTGTTATTAATAGTAGCAAGAGTACAAGCAGACTGGCAAAGACCCAGTACAGGTTTACAGAGTCCATTCACACTTATTCATGACACAAACCGATTCACTTGTTTCATCCTTATTAAAGAGAGAGCAGGTTATGGTGATGTAGTCGGGTCCAGAGGTGGGGTAGTCTCCACCTTTTTTGCCTCTAAACCGCCCACAGTTCATTCGCAGGCCATGTGATGCATATTGCACACAAAACTGGAAAACATTTTTCATTTGGAAAGCTCGGATCTGATTGACTGTTAAACAACTCCACACAGGTTTAATCATGTTTTTGGCTGTTAAACAACTTTACACAGGTTTAATCATGTTTAAAAAATTGCAGGGTGATACAATTAGCCCTTTTTGAGAGAATCAATCACTGAAATACTAATACTAATTCTTTAGTTTTGTGGCATCAAATTTGACAAGATATGGTTTGCTAGAGTTTTGTCTGAGGCACTTAGTAGCAAATAAACTAGATATGTATGACTTCAACTGTATACTTAAACTGTGCTTTCTGAGTTTTGTCTGTGAAATAGTCTTTATTTATTTATTACTTGAAGACCTTCCAGACTTCAGAACATATTGGCACAGGCACGATTCATTTTAGCTTAATTGTTTTGTTTGTTTTTTTTTTTCAACAATTAGCTTCATGATTTTAATTTTTTGTGGGGGGACGGCAGGGGACTGTGAAAAATACAGAGCAAGGCAGGTAATTATCCTCTCTTCTGTACATTTGCCCCCCGGTGGGTGTAAACACAGACTCGCAGCGCTTCCATTTTCTCATTACAATTTCCCATAGTCCCTCTGAAAGCGCGATGTGAAGTGGATAGGGTTATACATCAGCCGTCTCCAAACACAAAGCACGCCTCTCAAGAAACTGCTTCACACCACCAAGCTTTCATGGCAACTTACATTCCAACATAATTATTTGGTTATCGAAAAATCAAACCATTTCAAGTACACAGAACGGAGAACAATGATTACATTTTCAGTCTTTTGATACTTGTACAGATGCAAATGTCAGAATTCAAAAGCTCTTTCAGGATATTATCTTGTGCTTTTAGTACATGACTCTGTAGATAATGCATCTTTCTCTGTTTTCTGATTGATTTAGACACCGTGGCTCTGGGACACAAGGAAGTGTTGGTACAGTTACCCTTATCAGGTACATTTATTAACATCTGTTATGTTTATAATCATTAATCAACTTTACTAACCACTTTCTTCGCAGAATTAGCAGTGCCGAACTTAAAATAATATTATTAAAATACTAAATACTTGTTTGTGGCAAGAAAACATTTTGGTTTTGAACAGTTGCATGCAAATGTTTGAGCACCCCTGACCAAATACAATGTTTCCTTTACAGCCAACAAAACATGATATTTCTGCTCAATTTAATTACCCTGTACAATCAACCAGGAAGTGGCATTTAGTTTATTAGCTTGGACCCCATTTGTATATGAGCGTAAATGCTAAAACAGTAAATCAAAAACAGTAAGCAGTAAATGTAGCATATCAACATTTAGGCGCTCTTCCAGTAGTGTTTTGTTTTGTAAAGTCTCAGACATAAATTGACTTGTTAGGCCTTTTATTAAGTCAGAAGATGACAGTTTCAGAGCTAAATAAGTTGTCTGGGTCTTCAAACCTCTCAAGAGCTTTACAATCAACAGCCATGGGCTTCTTTAAGCAGCTGATGTCTAAGCAGAAAATTGAACTCTATTTTGACTCTTACAAAGCCGAGACTGGCTGTAAAGAGATATTTACACAGTCCTTCCCCAAGAACATTTTCTTGAATGTTTCCATTTAGTTAACAAAAACGTTAAAAAAAGTTTTCAAAATGTTTTTAAAACATTCCACTAACCACTTAAGAATAGGTGTAGTAGTGTCACTGCAAGAATGTTTTTGATAACGTTGAGAGAACTATTAAAGAACATTAGCCAATGTTTTGAGAATATTCCCTGTTCGCTGGGAATAAGATCAGTTTCCACTGTCTAAAATGTCATTATGTCAAGTTGAAATGAACTGGAAAACCCGGGAAGATCTCCCATAGAAGAGCTTATGGACTGGTCAGGAAACACTCGCATCACTGCACGGGAGCAGAGGGATTTAACTGGTGCTGAGGAAGTGGTGTACAGGTCTTAAGTGTGCAACACAACACTTTTGCAAGCTTGAGGCATTTTGGAATCGTATGTTGCAGACTGATAAAGTAAAAATGAAATTTTTATTTGGCTGCAATAACCAAACACACATTTAGACAGAATTTGGAAATGAAGTATTTACCAGCAGTTAAGTGAACGTGTAAACAGTGAATGTGTTCTGCAATTCTGTGGTTGTCAGTGGAAATATTGGAAATATATAGGAAATATTGTGCAGGTACAGAAGAGATTCTACTCAGCACATAGTTAATGTCCCACAGTCAGTGAAGAAACTAAAGCCAAACAAGGTATTACAAGATGACACTGATCCTCCAAACGTGTTAAAATCAACCATGAGCTGCTTTAAGACTGCTTTAAGAATATTAAGATTTTGGGATGACCTTCACAGTCCCCAGACTCAGTCATTATTGAACATCTCTGGGTGAGATCTCAAATCCCGACGTGTACAGCATATAGGACGACTGGAGAATTTCAGTGACCTAGAAGCATTCTGGTTTGCTTAAATCGGTTAAATTAAGCAAATGCATTTGAAAATGTGCATTAAGATGAGCAGAAATATGTTAAGCTGCAGTCCGTAACTTTCGCCTGTCAACTATTTTCACTAAGAAAATTACCAAAAGATGTTATATGGTCAGGGCTGCTTTTGAATATGACTTGGGTGTGTGTGTTTATTTTTTGTGTTAACAGTATTGTGTTTGATATTATAGCCTTTAACGGTGGATTTGCATTACTACTACGTACTGGAGCTGTCCTTCTATCTGTCACTGCTCTTCTCACAGTTCACAGACATCAGAAGAAAGGTACACAAGCATGACATTACGCTCATTATGCGATTCTTGACACATTTGCAGCGTACAGAAAAGCTTAATGTCAGAGCATTAGCCTAGCACCTCTGAAAACTGTGACATCTGAACAGGACACAGAAATGAGAGAGATTTTGGGATCGGGTTGGATGTGTCTGCTTCAGCGGTTTGATCTTCTCATGAAAGGGTTCACACAGGGTTTATTAGCACTGACACACAAGGCTCTTGTTTCTTCTTCTGCTCATGGGCTGAAGGGTTTTCTGTTTTCTGGATCCAATATTATGACCACTAATAACTGCTAGAGTTTCATATTGAACTCGAGGTTTCGTTTTGTAATATACCAAATAATATATAATGAGATTAACACAGATAAGATGCTGTGTGATGAAAATATTGCATATTGGATGCTTGGTGGGAATAATCATTCAAATGCATCAGGCACAATCCAGATCCAGGATTTCTGTGTGAATGCGCTGTCGCTACGCTAAAACTGCAAAAAACTAAAAAGTTACAACTACAAAATAGTTATTTAATACGACTTTTGAGCTCTGACCTAGAAAGAGGTCATTTAAATATGACAATGGTCTATGAAAGTTGCCTTCAAAAAATATACCTTGAAAAATAAAGTATTTAATAAAGTGAAAGTGTAAAAAAATGCATCATAAACGAATCACATTGATTTTGTATGTTTTCTGTTCTGTATAATTAAGTAGTCCAGTACTTAACATCATATAATTATCATCAACAATAATGCTGTGTACAGAAGTTTTCACCATTAAATTTTAATTTTTCACCATTAAGGCTTAACACATCTGGTATATCAAATCTTTTGATAACATTAGACCGACAGTCTTTGATGATCTGAGGATTTGATGAAAGCTGTGCGAGGAGTTTTGAATAAGTAGGTTTCAAACTGTCAAGCAGAGTTATGTAGGTGAGATGCAGAATAATAATAGAGAAACTATTATATTTTCACAGCATGGCCTCTAGTAATGATAAAATGGGTTATATAACTAAAGTACCGAGTTCAGAACAAGATAATAATAGACTAGAATAGTTCTGTAGGGACAGGCAGCTGTTAGTGAAGAAAAATAAATCTGACATGTGGCCTAACCAGCCATGTACATTTTCAGGACGTTTTCACAAATTAATTGACACTGAAGATGTATACTGTGACTGGTCAGGACACAAAGGCCGTCGTAAACAAATCTCATGTAAATGAATGCAAATCTGGACAACAGAATCCATTCTGTCCTCAGCCGTCTCAAAAGCTTCATTCAGATCCATAGACGCTGTAATTGCCCCGTGTTGATTGCGGCCGTGTCGTCTCAATGCAGAAGTGCCTCTCCTGCAGCTGTCTTGAGTCTCTCCGCTGAGCGTGTATTTGTTTGCTGGTGTAATGCAGGACACGGTGTGTGTGTTTAAACAGGTGGACGCTTTCTCTCAAAGGCTTCTTGAAAGTCCCAGTTAGCACCTGCAGTTTCAGCTTTTCAGTTTTTCTTTTTACTTCATTAACCACATCACAATATCACACTGACCTCCCCCATGCCCATTTTTATGCTAATTGTTGGCATGTTTTGTTTATATGGTTCTTGCAAGGCACAACTGTGTTGATGTTCCTCAAACATTCTGGTTAGGGTTTGTTCTAAACCTTAAGAACGATTAATTCATTCATTAATATTAATGATTAATTCATTCATTAATATTAATCTCAAACAAGTTAAAGGGGTCCTGTTATGTGTTTTAATTTTTTTTAATTTAAACAATATCTGCAAGGTTAAAACACTGCAAAAGTTCACTGCAAAAAGGAGATATTCTCTTTAACCAAAATCACTTTTCGTTAAAAGACTACAGCTCTCTTCTTCCTGGGTTTGTGATGTCATGATCCCCAGAATTTAAATAAACCCTGCGCCTCCGTGTGAACTCTGTGACAATGCACACTAGGCAATTACCCAATTACAACACACAGGGCCAGCTGTGAACCAGGAACTCAGTTTTTATAAGAATGGAAACAGCCGTGTAGTATAAAGGTAAAATATGTGAACATGAATGCATGAATCCCAAAACCATAATCAAGACTTTGAAAAAAGGCATAATAAGACCCCTTTAATGAACTGACTCCAATTAAAGTTTTAATACTTTAAACTAAAAAAGAAAAAATTGACCTACACTAATAAAATGTTTAGCATTCAAAACAAGTGTCTCAGTAGCCTGCTAAAGTCTGATTGGTCTGTCTTAAATCTGCCCGCATACAGAATTGTGATGGATACCTTCCATGTTGTATTAAGCATAATCGGTGTAAGAAGTAAACATATTTACTGGTCTTTTGTCCTTGCAAGCACTGATAATTCCTTCAGGAAATGCAAATCCAGTTTCTTTTTTCCTCTTTTCAGTTTTGCATGCCCAAAACTCATCAGGCGTTGAGGGATGTTTAGTGTGCCCCTCCTCTCCATTACTCATGCTTCCATTATCTAATCGCCTCTCTGCTCCTCCTCATCTTCACCATCACCATGAAGCTGCTCACTTGGGTCAGTGCAATCCCATGATGCAACACCAGGCCTGTTACCAGCCTTACAGGATGTCCTCAGTGAGAACAGAGTTTGTCTGACTCGTCTCTGTTCACACTAAAGTGTTGGAAGTGTTGTTTTTTTTTGTTTGTTTGATAAGGTTCAGGAGCTGTGTGTGAGAATAAAGCCACTTAATCATTCTTTATTAACCTAAGAATAAAAACTGTTGATTTGTGATTTATTTCCACATCTTTCATAATTGTATGCTATTATTATTTCTGTTCATGGAAAAAATACTAGCTTATGGGTTGGATCATATGGTTTAAATAATATTTACTTCATTTTAAATTCATTTTTAAAAAAACATGCACAAACTAACAAATTGTGATCGAACAACTCTGTTGTTGCTACATGCTGCAGCTTTTAACTAAGAACAAGCGAAAGACACAATTCTAGCCCTGGTAGCTATGTAATACATGAGATAGAGATGACATGTTCACACACTCCATGTGACTTCCTGCAGGACTTCTTACTCATGTTTCTACACCATGTGGCCACCATCTCTCTGATCACCTTCTCATATGTGAATAACATGGCCCGGGTGGGGACACTGGTCATGTGTCTGCATGATGCTGCCGACGTTCTGCTGGAGGTGATCTGCTCTTCATTCTTATTTTTTAAATTACAAGAAGACCATTGATTGTTCATGAGGTTTACATTTATTATATTAGTATGTATGTCACCACCTACATCATTAGACGTTCTTGACAAATTAAGCTTATAGTTTAGTAAGTAAATATTTGCCACTTCATTGGCAGAACTGTCATAGCTTTGACATTAGATTTGACCCTACCTTGGAAATTCCTGATTAAGGTTCAAATCTCATTATGTTTATACACAGGAGCTTCCCAGCTAACAATTACAGGTTGTAGGAACATTCCCTTAACGTTTCATTTAGTAACAAAAACATTCAAAATGTTGTTTTTTAGGAATGTTTAAAACGTCCAGTTTTTTAGACGTTGTGTTAACATTATTGTTTGGTTATAACCAAACATTTTAAACTTTTTAAATGTCTGTAATGTTTAAAAATGTCCCACTAACCACTTAATAACATTTTTGATATATATGGTATATAACATAAAAAGGTGTTCTATTAACGTTATTGCAAGAATGTTTTTGATAACTTTGAGAGAACTTTCATAAAACATAAGCCAGTGTTCTGAGAGCGTTTCTTGTTAGCTGGGCTGGTAAGGTTCTGCTTGGGTTAGGTTAAGCTTGGTCCACTTGATCTGTTCCGTCACGCAGTATGTTTAAAATGAGGTGATGCAAGACGTGCTAGCTGTGTTGCATTAGATGTCCATCATGTTGTTCCAAATTATGACCAAATTATGTTCGTGTTTGTAGGCTGCTAAAATGGCCAACTACTCCAAATGCCAGAGACTCTGCAACGTTCTGTTCGTGATGTTTGCCCTGGTTTTCATCAGCTCCAGGCTAGGAGTGTATCCTGTGTGGTAAGCAACACCTCCTGTCTCTCTGTGTACTCCTGTCAGTAACAGATGATGTGTGTTGATCACCAGAGAAGCTTTAATAATGTAAACGCCGCTCCAGGGTCATCAACACACCTCTGAAGATCTTATTCTCAGATATCACTTTGAGATTTTTCATTGGTATAAAATGTTTCATGTTATTTTTTTCAGCATTTTCATTTCAGGGTTTGGCAACTTCAGTCAGTGTTGTTGCCAAGTAATTGTTACTATGGCTACAGCAATAGTGTTGAGATGTGAATCAGCTCAGATTCAGAGAATTGATTTTATAGCAAATTTAAATAATTTCATTACTAAAAGTAGCTTCAGATTTTGTACTTTGAACAAAACTGCTATTATCAACACTGTGTTAGTATGCAACTAGTGTTAGAAAATCACTTACTGACCTTAAGTGTGTATTCCTTCTTTATTCATTTTTTTACATTGCAATGTCATGTAATGATGTTAAACCTGAGACCTTTTGCATGATACATGTCAGGATACAAGAAAGAGACTTTTTACATGGAACAAACTCCACTTAAAGCAATTAAATCTTGGGGGTAAAGCACAACCAAATGTTCATCCACCTACTGTAGAAAAGTAGTCCCACTTCAAAAAAAATGTGGATTTAGGCTATATGAGCCTTTTAAACCTAAACCTCGATTAATAGTGCATGTAAGTGCTTTATTAAAAATACCTGCTGTACATTTCTACCTTTAAACTCAAGAGTGTAGCTGACTCTGCTTCTCTGCATGCATACTTTAAAATTACCATTAAAAGAAACAATGACATTTCTCTAATAGCTACATAAAAAAAACAAATACGCAGCTTTCCTCTGTTGATAAGAGGATTTGGAAAGCTTGTCTAACTAGATGTTGTTTTGTCTTATCTGTTGTTTACTGGTATTTGTTGTCATGTACAGTAAAGATTCTTGATTTCACTGCATTGAAGATGAAAGGACTAAATTGGTTAATCTCGTGAATGAGTCTCTAGGCACTCAAACATCAGATACTGCACATTAGAGGAAGGATTCTGACATACAAACCTCGTTTGGACTAAACTTGTTTGGACCGCAAAATATTCGAGCTATTTAATTACTTTAAATCAGGGTAGGCAATTCCACAAACTTTTGTTATGCTGATTGAAAGTCTCTTCACATCCTGTTTGCAATCATTTAGTAAAGTGGTCTAAATTTATTTCCATATTTTTTTTATCTTCTGAGGAAAGCACAGGACGCTAAAACGTTCATCCAATCATTGCATTCGGTCCGAGTGCAATGATAGGTTGTCCTATTGCCTGTCAGACTTTGTATTTTCATCATGTTCATGTGTATTGGTGGAGGCGTGGTGGAATGCTCTGAGTGGAGGACCGGATTATATGCTTTCGAAGCTAGCTTGCTATTGCTAACCTCCCCAAAATTGCCTACCCTACCTTTAAAGCTACATTTTACAACTTTAGCCCAGACTGTATTTACCAGACAGCTTTAGCCCAGACTGTATTTACCACACAGCTTTAGCCCAGACTGTATTTACCACACAGCTTTACCCCAGACTGTATTTACCACACAACTTTACCCCAGACTGTATTTACCACACAACTTTACCCCAGACTGTATTTACCACACAACTTTACCCCAGACTGTATTTACCACACAGCTTTACCCCAGACTGTATTTACCACACAGCTTTACCCCAGACTGTATTTACCACACAACTTTACCCCAGACTGTATTTACCACACAACTTTACCCCAGACTGTATTTACCACACAGCTTTACCCCAGACTGTATTTACCACACAGCTTTAGCCCTTATTTTTTTTTTTTTTTTAACCACCTTTTCCCCCAGACTGTATTTACCACACAGCTTTACCCCAGACTGTATTTACCACACAGCTTTACCCCAGACTGTATTTACCACACAGCTTTACCCCAGCTTTATTCTGTACTTCGGAATGGGAGCTACACATTTTCCTCATGAATCATTTAGGGCTGGAAAGACGGTCCACACACTCAAGTGTGTGTAAGTGTGTGTGGTGGGTTTTGAGTAGATCAGTGTGTTTCTCTGTTATGCATTAGTGAAATGGACCAGTCATGGAGTGGGATTATATTTACAATGTAGAAGCTCCATTTTCAGTAGGGGATTCAGTAAGTTTCTGTGTTGGTTCATGTCTAATCCTAACTGCAGTTTCAAATGTTTATGTTCATCCTCTAGCAGCCCTCACTGTCGTTTAGAAGAGATTATAAAACAGCCTTACTTCTGTTATATTCAGTTCCTGTTCATTTGAATCCCTTTCCTCAGAAACAGAATTCCAGTATCATCCAGTGTTCTGCTGCCTTCTTTAGATTCAGTGGATCAGCTTCAGCTCAAAACTACAGCTTTAACATTAACAGGATCCCCGTGTCTGCAGGATTTTAAACAGCACTGTGTTTGAGAGCTGGGAGATCGTTGGGCCGTTTCCATCCTGGTGGGTGTTTAACCTGCTGCTGGTTCTGCTGCAGGCCCTTCACACCTTCTGGTCGTATCTTATAGTGCGCATCGCCTGCAGAGCCATCTCCAGAGGGAAGGTAAGCAAGATTCTTACCATGTTTTTCCTAGAATGTAACATGACCGTTTTTTATTATATATCTTTGTTACTGAGTCTATTGGTTCCTTCCTGAAGAATATAAACAGTTACTCTCTGAAAGGTGAAGCTTTTTTTTTTTTGAGAAATCATAACTGACACCCAAACAAACAATTTTGTGAGTACTTGATTTGTCTAATCTTTGTATTTGTTGAAAAATAGTTGCACATAGTCCTGGCTGTGTCAATAGGAGAAAAAAACAAGTGGATCGGACGCCACAATATCATAACACTCTCGTAGCCAATCAGCATTAGGGGGTGTGTGCACCAGCTGTTAGTCATTACCTGTGTTGCATAGCATGCTTGTTATTTTGCGAGTGGAGCAATAAAAGGGGAGGAGTGTGTGATGATTTGGTGATGAAAACTCAGAAATGCACCTTGAAAGATGGTGTGTAGTTTTTAATATTAAATTACTTTCTACCAGTTTAATATTCAGTCAACCATCAGCTTGGTTATGGCTAATTGATACTTTTGCTTTTTGTGTTTTTTTCTCTATTCTGTCTTCATTGCTGCGATCCAAGGTGGGAAAATGGAATCCTTTACATGTAAGTATGTCGCGACTGAAGAAGAGTTTTTCCCAAATAAACTGAATAGATTCATTGTATGAGTTCTTTTCTGTCTCTGATGCTTTTCACAATTTTTGTGTTGTTGCAAACCAGCTTTACAGGAAAAAAACATTTTAAAACAAACAGCTGAGATAGAGAAAAAAAACAGTAAAGAAATAAATAAAAGAAAACAGCATAATTATGAAATACACAGAATACATGCTATAATTGCTTTTTTCATTAGCTGTGCGATAACTGTAAAAATAATTGTCTATAGGTTTTTGATGAAACTGTAAGATGTAACGAGAATAACAATGCTGTATTGAATTGCACTGGAATAACATCTTACAGTCTGTGTTTACACTCTACACTCCTGTACAGTTTTTCCAAACTTCACATTGATTTGCTGCCAAAATAGGCCATTGCAGTGAATGACAAAATCACTGTGAAATGTTTAGTCTGTGCTCTGCGCTCTTCCATTTTTAATCAGTGCGTCTAACAGACCCCCAACAGAAGAGGGTGAGATTTCACAGAAAACTGTAGCTTAATTGGTAGAGCATTGCCTTAGCAGCGCAAAGGTGATGGGTTCAATTCCCAGTTAACACACATACTGATTATGTGTGTATACTGTATACTGCGAATGCACTGTAAAAGTTGCTTTAGATAAAAGTGTCTGCCAAATGTGTATATGTAATAAAACCAGCTAATTGGACGCTAACCGTAGTCTCATTTGCTCTCTTTCTCAGTGTTCATTTTAACTGTGTTTAACCTTCTCAGGTGTCAAAGGATGACCGCAGCGATATCGAGACCAGCTCTGATGAAGACGAGGTTCTGCCCCCTCAGAAACATCACACTAATGTGACCAACGGAGCCCACGGCACCAATGGCTACCTGTCCCCAGGCCCCTGCCCCGATGAACACTAACGTTTAACAGGGTCCCAGCTGCAAGATGGTACCTGCATCACTGCTTTGTGTCAAAACATGTATGAACATTGCCGGTCCAGTACTGGAAATTCTCAATAATGTGAATGCGGTTCTGTTTCAGTCAACTGCTTTCTACCCTCCCCTACTCCAAGATGTTTCGCCATTTATGGTTTGTTTGTTCGTTCGCTTTTGTTTTTGTGGTTCATTGGTAAAGGTTCATTATCAAAGCAGCTTTTAGATTCAGTGCAGCTCACTTCTTTAGTTTCAGCAGGTGAATGAAAGCGCTCTTGTTTCTTTCAGGATCATGTAAGCATGCTGCTGTGCTTGTGTTTTCTGGCATCATGGGAACAGTAGTTTTCTTAGTGTCTTTTGTATTTATTTTTATATCTATATAAGAAACTAGCTTTTTCCGTGTCTTTTCTAATTCTTCAACGTACACACCCCTGTTTACACCAACAGGTGATGGTGCTGATGCCCAGCCTAAAACCTTTCCACACATTGCCACCCAAACTTCTGCTCTGCATCTGTCCCCTTTGGCCTGAGACATGTTCTATGCCAGTTGAGTGATGCAAACTCTCGTTGCATCCTGCCTGCAGTTGTGTGCTTGTGTAGAACATTTTTTGGCCTTAAATCTGCTGGTGTTGAACCAATAATCAGTAACTTAAAAGGCTGGGGAGCAGATTTTTCAAGACAACAACTAAATTGCTGTCATCATAGTCAACAAAACCCTCTTCAATTCAATCCCCTGGTGTGATGTGTCACTCATGTATTTATTTTGTATATTTCACACCTGCACGTATGAAAACAGCTTCTGGCTTTTACATCAAATGCATTTTGAGATTAAATAAAAATACTGAACTACATTACTTGAATGTTAAAACGAGGTTCTCCAGTCAGAGCCGTCACCTTGTAGGCAGAGCTCCAACATATCACAGTGTAATGTTTTGGTCAACTTGGGTACGAGTCCTGGTTTGAGGTTCTTTTCCCATCCTGTTCCCCTGTCACTTCCTGTCTCAACCCTGCACTGTCCTGTCAGAAGTTCTCAAAGATAAGAGCAAGACTGGTGTGCCATGTTTGTCCGTGGGCAGGTTATGTAGTAATGTAGTCAGTTACGTCAGAAACGCGGCTGGTTTTGATTGGTGCACAGATCCCTACACTAACTGTGACCGGCTTCAGCACCAAAGCCATGTTGGTATAAAGGGATATTAACATTTTTTGGAAAAGGCAGAGAATTTCCATTGCTCATTCAGTCAATCAAAATGAATCAGAATAAACATACTGGTGGTTTATCACAGATTGCCTACATTTCTTGGAACAAGTATATTGTTTATGAGAGGTCTGAATCTCTGTTTTTAGATCCTGACAGAGAAATGCGAGACTGGAAGTATTTTATTGACCAATCAATAAGTCTTTCTGCAAAGAATGAAATGTGTATATATACATTGGAATCAACTGCTTTTTAAAGAGTAACACAAAATCTTTAGAAATCTTACAAATTTTCCTGAAAAGTATTCCTGTGGGATTTTACTTGAAAGACACTGTAAAAATAAGCTATTTATCAGATGCTTATTGATTTAATGCCATCCGTTCAAGTGTTATATTGCCCCATGATAATTAAGCTCAAGTTTGTTGGGTTTTTTGTTTTGTTTTCAAACTTTTGTTTTGATGATTTAGCCATATTTTATAATAAATATTGTATCTTCAGGCCCATCTTGAATAAGGTTTGTTTTTACTGTACTCAATCGTTTACACTTCAGAAACAAGGTACATATGAGATTATGAAAAATATATCAATCTTTACCAATTTTCCAGCTGTTGGGGACCAGCATAGTGAATAAGCACTTTGTTGAATACGTTGCAGCAAACACTGGTGTGTTATTATTATGTTGTCTGTTTTTGTGCTTTATTAGCTTTTGAGTTTGCATTGAAAGGTCTTCTTCATTTGTTTGATCATCTTTCAGTGATGTGGATGACAGGTTCTTTCTCTGCTCTTAGTTTGTGTTTCGAGTGTTGGAGAGATCTTTGCTGCAGTCTGTAAGCTGAAGAAGCGCTACAGCTAATTAGCCGTCATCTTATTTGCACTCAGACAGGTTGCTGTGTTGTGTGGTTTACATTTGATGTCAAAAAAGGCAAAGACTAAAAAAATAAATACCTGCCTTTGCTGGAAAATCTGATTATCAACCGTTCTAATGAAAAATGTTGCCATGTATTTTAAATAAACTCAACAAATCAACAACTTCTTTGTGTGGTTTTATTCTTTAAGGTACCTTATATTACTAACATATCTAATTTATGCTTATTACAGTACATGTAAAATACAATGTTCAGTCAAATAGTTATGAGATCTGTCTCTTATTAGCACCTGTATCTTATATTATTAATATATCAAATTTATTATGAATTGTACATGTAAAAGTCAATGTCCAGTCAGTTATGAAGATCTGTCCCTTAAGCACCTAAGCAACACCACAGTTACAGTTGCAAAGATTTGTTCAGCTATCACAAAAATGCAATCCTACACTATACATATTTATAGGCAGCTGAAGTTAAACTTAGTGACAAAACTGAATGCAAAGGTAATGACAACACCTGACGGAGGAGGAATGCACCCTTTTTGGTTTAATGGCACAGTAATCTTGGCCACACAGGTGATTTCCGCCTGCTTTCTTCTGCATATAAGAGGGTCAAAGTTTAAACAGTGAAGTTAAAGTACAACCAGAGACAAGATGAAGGATCCACTGAGCAGCTGTACGGTAAGTCTGTTTTTGTTTCAGTATATAAATGTATGAGGCTGATGGTGGAGGTGTAATGCGCTGTTCTTTATTAAGGGAGAAAACTCAATATTGTTATGAATGGATGAGGCTTTAATGACTATACGACCCCTGACTTCATTTTCTATTTATGTATTAACAAAACACAGTTTATTCAGTTAATACTTGGCATAAAATTATTCCGTTTAATGAACTACAAAAGCTAAATTTATTAAAGGCAAACTCTGATGCTGGCTTGACAAATTCAATCTGAATGTTTCTTTTTTCTGAAAACGATTTAAGGCAGTGAGTTCGCCTCTGTTACTTATTGCTGTAATGGGCTATACTGTATTCTGTGTTATAGTACAATCTGCTGTACCAGGACCTGAAGAGACTGTCAAAGAATGGAGAGTATTTCTGCAAAGAGCTCTTGACTGTGTTTCAGCAAAGGTAATGTTTCAGCTCTGAGTCTCTGTACAGTTTATGTCTATGTACAGTGTATGTCTCTGTGCAGTTTATGTCTCTGTGCAGTTTATGTCTCTGTACAGTGTATGTCTCTGTGCAGTGTATGTCTCTGTACAGTTTGTCTCTGTGCAGTGTATGTCTCTGTGCAGTGTATGTCTCTGTGTATGTCTCTGTGCAGTGTATGTCTCTGTGCAGTGTATGTCTATGTACAGTGTATGTCTCTATACAGTTTGTCGTTTGCTCAGCTGCAATTGACTGCTGAAGAATATAGAAAGAAGGTAATAATCCTAAAAACAAACTTCAAAAGTGGAGTTTGGAAATAGTTTTAATGACATTAGCAGTCACTCTTATACCTGCCTAACTGTGAGCCTCAGAGACGTGTCTTCCTCAAGCTGTAGGTATAAACACCAAACATGCAAGCCTAATATTACAAACACACATGAAAACACTGTATTCCAATTCATATCATGTTATCAATTATGGCAATATTAAATGCACGTTTTCTATTCTAAATACTTTCTTTCCTTGAATATAGATCAGAGTTGGAGACAAACTATTCCAAAGGACTTCAGAAGATTGCAAGCAAACTGGTTAAAATCTCAAGAGAAATGTGTGACAGGTGAGGGAGAAACAGGTTACGTTAGACAGTAACACACCAAGGTGTAAAAAGTAACATTGTCCTAACTTTGGCCTTGCATTCATTGTTTTCTGTTTAAAGCACCACATACCAAGCCTGGTCCTTCATATCAGATGAAATGTTGGCCTCCGCAGATGCTCACAGGTATGACACTGCGCTGGAGGAGGTATGCTTTCATGACTGCTGTAGGCTGTGTGTATTTATATCAGGCTTGTTTCTTCAGAAAACTAGGAAATGCTCTCAGCCAAGATGCTGCTCAAGAAATTCGTCAAATCTTAGATGAACACTCCAAAAGAAAGAGGCCGGTATGTCACTCAGTTTTTAAACCCCAGCTAAAAGAGAAACGTTCTCAAAACATTGGCTAATGTTCAACAAAAATTCAATTGCGGTAATGTTAGCAGAACTTTTTTTAACGTCATATATCATATCAAAAATGTTATTCTTTAAGTTGTTAGTGGGGTACTTTCTTATAACCAAGCAATAACGTTCTTACGTTATTTTTATTGTTACTTAAAGGAAACGTTCTTACAACCTAAAATTGTTAGCTGCGATTTTAAGTTAAATTATACCTTAAAACCAAGGGAACTATACACTTACTGTACACTGAGCCTTGTGTGTACGCAGCTCGACAATGCCATCGAAAGATCAGGAAAGCTTGTCCTCACAAACTGGAATGAGCAGATTAAGGTAAAAAGAAATAACTGCCACAAAATCAATATTTGTTTAATGTTTGAAGATGAACCTGTCAAACTATAATAACTCGCTTCACCTGTGAAATAACTTTACTTTGACATCACAAATCCCTCTTACTCTTCCAACTCTCCCCTCCAATCACGTGGCTCCATTTTGACATCTCCCACGTTTTACGGTCCAATCACCTCCAATAAGGTCAAGTAAATTATGGTGAAATGGGTTTAAAAATGCATTTTGAGACACCTGCGTTCTGTTCCATTCCACTGCTGAACACAATAATCCATCCTGTGAGGATGACCTCTATTCGTGTTTCCCTCATTTTGCTCCCTTAAACTAATTCTGCAGTCTCTTATCCAGAACAACCCAATATTAAAGTGGGACTCAGAAGCACTTTAGAGGTCTAATTGTTTGTGATGACAGGAGAAATAAATCTAACAGAAATGTTGTTTGTCTCCGCAGCTAAAAAAGAAGCTGATTGGGTTAACAAGGGAACATGAGGCCCTCTTCAGCTTTGTAGAAAAAAATAAGCAAATCTGTACAGAGAAAGAAAAACAGAAGGTAGTTTTGACTGTTAGATGGTAAAAGTAACACACTTATGATGAGACATGAGGCACAATTAATGCAGTTTATTGGGTGTAGATGTTCAACAGACTAACTAAATCAGCAGAGCTTCAGGCCAGAGTTGATGAAGAATATTTCAACACCAACCTGGACGGTCACCACATTCGATTGAAGTTGGAGAACACCGTAAAAACCTGCCACCAGGTTAATATATCTGTGATGCCACTTAAAAAATATTTCATACATAAACATATTTTCTAACTATATCGTCTATGGAGCCTCTAAATGAACATCCACTGAATTATGTTAAATTTCAGATTCTTCAAGAACTGGAAAAGCAAAGAATTGAGACACTATCCAACACCCTAAATAAGTACAGTCTCTTTATGAATGTGTATGCACAGACTGTCATTCATGTGAGTAGCAGAAATTAACCACAAAAATGTAATTCATTTAGGACTTTCGATTCATTGACCACAATGCACAGGCTGTTTTGTTCAACAATCTCATGGCATTCGTAACTATTTTACATTTTAGCGGTTTGATGGCTAATTTGTATCATACAATCTCATTCGTACATTATCATACGACTTGCTTTTGCCCCAGTAAGGGTTAGGATTAGGCGCGGGGTTAGGGCTACACCTTCCTGCTTGCTTGCTTTCTAAAAAACACATTTTTGTTCATCTCGTACGACTTACAAAATTGGCAACTTGTAAAACAGTTACGGGCTGTGTTTCCCAAAAACATCGTAAGCCTAAGTATATCGTACAACCATTCACACCAATGGTCTCTACAAATAATGTAGGCTTGGGTCAGCCTAGGTTGGTTTTGTTAAAGCATCTTTATCTCAATTCTCAAGTTATGTGCAGAAACAGTGAAGTTTCTTTCAAGAAAACCAATTATGTCTCATTTGACTGGATCATAATGTGAAGTGTTACACAGTTTGTGATGTTTATGAAACGTGCTGAAATGTCTTTGGTGATAGAGTCACAAACAGATCGAACAGGCGGTCACAAGAGTTGATGTAGAGAAGGACATCCAGTCACTGGTGGAGAACATCAGCCTTCCAGAAGATGAGAGCAAAGCTGAATTTCTAATGGCTGACTATTTTGTGAGGCTTTCAATGACATGAGTGTTTAAATGAGTGTTTACCATCCACATTCCTCCTTCAGAAATGTACATAGTGTGTGTGTGTTCAGGAAGAGGAAGGAAAAACAATCATGTCAAAGGACCGAAGAAAAGATGGCATCAGGACTAAACTTCAGCGACTAGAGGACAGCCTCACAAAAGCCAAAAACAACAGAGAAGGTCAGAATCTTGTGGATTTCGGCCACTGTAACACGGCAATTCAGCTTAGAAATTTGTCATACACTCATCTTCATTGTATTGTGATATGTACAGTATTTGCTAGCAGGTTGTGTACACACATACACACACACACACACATATATATATATATATATATATATATATATATATATATATATATATTATTTAGTGTTTCATGAAAGAAAGCTGGTTAATATTAGATGGTCTTATTTCTTCTTATTATATTTAGATTTAGTTATCATTTCCTTTCTGTATTACTCAGATTATATGACATTATGCTCAACACTGATCCACTGATTTCAGGTCTAGAGAAAATGGTGAAAGTTTATACTGAACAACCAAACTTCTCCAATCAGAAAAACCTGGAAGAAACAGAACAGTTACTTGATGAGGTAATAAGATCGTACAGTACATCACATACAGTGCAAATGTCATGCAATGTTTTAACTAATGTAAAAAATATTAAATATTGACTGATCTTCTTTGATAGGTCATCCTCAAGCTTGACCTTTTGGAGGCCACACACTGTAAACTGAGCCTGAGTCTGGCAGAGTTAGAGGGTAAACCAAAATCTCGACATCGCTTCAGTGAAAGCATCACTAAATGGAAAGACAAGGTGAGTTAGAGATGTTCTGTTCGATTCTGTTCACACTATGTGGATATATACCCACAAAGTGTCTGTATAAACCGGTTTAGTTCAAAGACTGAATTTTGCATGAGTTTTTAATCTGGACTCTGCGCTGGTTTGCTTTCAGGACTGTGAACACAGCGTGGTGCAGCTTTCTCGCCCAGTGAGAATCAAGAAGACACCGTTCAGATCACGTCAGTCCTTGAGGAGCTCTGTGATGTCTAATGGAGCTGCAGAGAGTGCAGTGACCAACCTGAACTTTGAGAACCCAAATGAGGAACCGACTGATGTCAGACCCGACACAGATGATGAGCAGAGCAGTGCAGTTAATGAGACCATGACTCCTTCTGAACCCACAGAAGGTGAAGATCATATAATTTATCCTTACAGCTATAATCTGTAACATTTTAGGTTAAAAAACAATATGTTATTGAGCAAGTACATAACAGATCAGTGCTTAAAACTGTCTCTTTACCTTGAATCACTGTAAACTTATGATTTATAACTTTAGCTTCATTTAACTTAGCCTAACAAAACATAGCCTGCAATTTTACATTTTAAACAGAGATGGCAGCAGAGAGGCATTTGCAATTTTAAGAATTATCGTCTATCCTATTTGCCACAAAAGGTCCTCAAACTAAACTTTGAATATCTTAGATGTATTTCTTACGTATGACAAATTGAACAAATCCAGTGATAAGGTCTTACTAAAAAACGCAGAGTAGAAAAACTATCCAAAGGTTATTAAGATGTTTGTGTCCTTAATCAGTTGCAGAATTTTGCTCTATAGGCAAATGTAAGGCCTTATACAGCTTCACATCAGAGAGGGAGGACGAGCTAAACATTCATGAAGGTAATATTTCAGGTCTGTTTTTAAGAAGCCTTCGGCACATACCCAGCATCTGCTTTTTATTGACCTCTGCTCTGATTCTGACAGGAGACGTACTTGACGTCTATCAGAAGGATGAAACAGGCTGGTGGTTCGGCGAGCTGAATGGACAGAGGGGACATTTCCCTTCCACTTATGTTGAAGAGCTTCCTGTTTTTACTGTAACAAAGTCATCAGAAGTTTAGCTCCACAAGAGCATGTCAATGAACACACTGACCTGTTCTACATGATTCACATTTGACCACTAATAAATCTTCAATTTTGATTATTGGATAAATTTATCTTTTACAAAATCACTAATGAATCATTGATTACAAAATCAACCGACTCATATAAGCAAGTTTGACTATATGAGAGCAGAACATTTTTACTGCACAGCATAACTAGAAATACACAGTAACTATAGAAATTTTCATTAGATTTTTATTCATTTCCATGACCATGGGAACAAAAAAAAAAATCACAGATGAAATATCTTAATACAGGTATTAAGGCACAACTTCATGTCACTGTTGTACAATTTCTTTAAGTTGTTGTACAAAAATTTCTTTAAAAGGAATTTCAACTGAGCTTTTCAACAGTATTAATTTTCTTTATTACTTTTTTAATGTTTATGTATAAATGGCTATTACTAAAAAAAAACAACACAAATGTAAATCAAAATCAAACAAGTGAAAAGAGTATTTACAAATGATGCAGTTAATAAAAGCTGTCTGTGTTAATGGATCTAAAATGGATCAGCTTCACTTCTTGACACTGTTGTGAAGAGCCACAAACTCTTTCCTGACGTTTGCGAGGAAAGCAGGAAAATTGTTGGTTTCCTGCAGTTTGAGTTCCAGATGTGACATTTTCTCCAGTGGAGGGTCACAGGAGATGACTGAAAAGACAACAACAGTCATGTTGTTAACAGACATTAAATATCTACATAAAAATATAAAGTTCTAAATCAATATAAACAGTCAATGCTTGTGTCTAATCAAATGTAGGAGGTTAAAGAAAGGCTCAATTCAGATCTCACGTTGACCTTATGCAATAATTAAGCAATAATTAAAAAGATGAGTATTTACTGTGGTACACGCCCTCTGCATCAAGCTGTAGGAGGAACATATGGATGACATCTGGATCTTTACGACTGATGTTCCTGAAGACAAACTGCAACTTCTCACCTTAAAATATAAATTTTAAAAGAAAACGTCACCGTTGCACTGCTGTATAATATGCATAGGCATAAATCTGAGACCACTAATCCTTCTTTTAGTACATTAAAGGTTTATCTGAAAAATTCAAGAATTTCTGAGTATGTCTCCTGTTGGCTTTCACTTCAGCATTGTTTGCTAATGCTCTAAAAACGTCTTGAGCGTGTCAGTGAAAGCAGTGAAGTTTGCTTACATTCGGTGACCCAGAAAAAGTGCATCTTAATTTGTCCTGCATTTTATGTATTCGTAACTCTTCATTGTTTTACTTGTCTAAAAAAAATCCTGATATTTAAGGTGGACTTTTAGACACCACTCTAAATGATATATCCAGTGCTTTACAGAAACACACAACGTCACACTGTATTCTGCAGTTCAATAGCAAGTAGATGTTACCTTGAATTTTTCTGATCTCGAGACTCAGATGATTCTGAAAGATGTCCTTACATATGTTCAGCTTCTTTAGTCTGTCCTTGTTGGCTTTGTTCTGTGACTGTATCACTATATTAAAAAAAACCCCAATGAAACAACCACATGAAAAACATGATTAATTTTTTATCAGCCCTGTTTCAAATAACTTGCTGCAGGATTTCTGAATGAATGAATATCTAGATCTCTCACTTTATAGTCAACATGAAACACCAGCTAAAACCTGTTACATATGGGTGGGACTTGATTTTCTTCATTAACGACTGATCTGAATCTGATTGGGAAAGGGGCATTACATAACAGAATGGAAGAAAAATTGTTGTGGAGAGGCTAAAAATTCATAACATCCTCAAAAACAAATTAATATTTTAATGAAAGGTTATGATGTATCTCTTTGGAATGAAGATGAATTGATGGATAAGACCAGGAACAGGCATAATAAAGTCTCAGTTCATGTTGACTTTAAAGGATTACACAGATGCAAAGAGCATGTCATCAAATGAGAGGAGAGAATGTTCTACACACGTTCTCTGTTTTTGGCCTGATCCTTTTTGAGTTTCTCGATCCTCTGAATTAAGAGTTCTTTGTGATGCTCCTTGTCTTCAATGTCCGAAACAATCTCATGATGTTCTGCCTTCTTCTCTTTCAGTACAGCAGTTTTCTCCTTTAAATCTAATGAAATAGGATTCAAACACTGGTGGTCATTTCCACTTCCCACTGTAAATGACATGCGCGAGGTAAGAGTGCCTGTAAATGTCTCACCTTCTTTGTATGCATGTATGGTCTCAAACATGCTTTCATCTTCCTTGCATTTCTTAAAGCATGTATCTGTGTAGGAATACAACATGCACATAACACTTTTAAATAAACAGGACTGAGCGCTCTGTTGAATACTGTCAACAGTTCTGCTTGTGATATAAAAGCCACTTTGTAAACATAATGAATGTAATATGCAGTGGTCAACCGATATGGGTTTTTAAAAGGCTGATGCCGACTGCCAAGGGAGATACATCTGTCTACAGCTAGTAAAAGGCTTTATAATCTGAACTTTAGGTTTTCTAAACAGCATGTCATCAGGAGTCTGTAAAACGGCTCAGAGTTCTCTATCCTGTTTTGTTATTCTTGTTTGACTTTATTTATAAGTAAAACCCGACTGGTTGAGTAATTTCTCACCCAGGACAGACTTCATGTACTGTCGGTGCTGCTGGCAGAGCTCTGCGGCGGTGTCAGTCAGCACTTCTCCCATGGCCTGATCCAGCAGTTTGGTCCGGATCTCCTCCAGCCTGCTGTTGAACTGCTCCACCACATTATAATCTCTGATAGACGCCATGAGCTGCAAATCCAGACAAACTGAGAGTGTCACACTGTGTGTGTGTATACTGTATGTATATATATGTGTGTGTATGTATATATATATATATATGTGTGTGTGTGTGTGTATATTGTATGTATTTATTTATATATATATATGTGTGTGTATACTGTATATATGTATGTGTGTGTATATACTGTATGTATATATATGTGTGTGTGTGTGTGTATACTGTATATATATATATGTGTGTGTATATATACTGTATATATGTATGTGTGTGTATATATATTGTATATATGTGTGTGTGTGTGTGTGTGTGTATATATATGTGTGTGTGTGTGTGTGTATATATATATGTGTGTGTATATATATACTGTATATATGTATGTGTGTGTGTATATATATTGTATATGTGTGTGTTTGTGTGTTTACTGTATTTACTAAGATAACAACGTACAGTCGCTCATATTACACGAAATATGATGCAAATCTCCTATGCAGCTGTAACATATTATCACTTCAGACGCAGAATGATAGTGAATACTGTTATATTTAACATTAACAACACAAGTTTTAATTACTCACCAGTTAATCGTGTAAAATAAACACAAACTTATTCGCCTTTTCGAAAAACGGCGCCCGGAACGTCGGGGGTTTTGCGCAGGAAATGACGTCAGACCGACGCGTCATCATCATTACAAAATAAAGGCCCAAGATCTCCTTCTGTCGCTATTAGACAAAATATTTGTGAGCCTTTTGTGTTTGTGTTTTTGTTTTACATTATCATGCGCGTTGTTTTGTCTGTTTTGGTCGCTCTGTTTTTTTTTTTAGCTATTTTGTCCACTGTTTTCTTTTCGTTATTTATTATAGTTTTGTTGTTCGTTGAATAAAGCAAACCATTAAAAAATAAATAGCCATTTCTATACTTTTAGCTGACAGTATACATAACAAGACATACATCATATATCAAGATTAATGCAGATCTGTGTTAATTTCTTCATCATTGAACAGTCTGCCATCATTGCCATCGTTCAGTCGCTGCGCCATCTAGTGTTTGGTTGAGCAACAGCTTTTTTATACATTGCTGCACATTGTCCTAATGATCAATGTTTAAATATTATTGGATAAATAAAACCCAGCATGTATTAAAATGGAAATATTACTTCATTTTCTGTTATTACAATATGACAATTAAGTGAACCTGGAGATGAGTCTGAAATAATTTCACTGATATATACAGATGTTGTCATTTTATCCAGAACTTGGAATTGTTAATACACAATTTTTTGTACTTAATATCATTTTTTATCCTGTCTGGCTTTGGTAATATTCGCTTCATGAAAAGCCGGTTAACTTCATATGACAAAGGCCATCACCACACCATCATATCAAATCCTCTTACTGTGACATTTATGTAGAGATGCGCCATGTGTGCCCGTAAATCTTGCCTGTCAGATCAGACCTGACAGCAACAGGATCTTAATTTGTCATTCATAAATATCATTTAGCACAAACCTGAACAAATCAAGGCCTGCGTGCAGGGTTTCCCTAATCACATAAAATCTCACAAGTTTAGCCAGCAGGTAGTTACGGCTTTAATGCGAGTGACTTTCTTGCTTGTCAGTTTAGCTGGAATTGGGTTATTCCAGACACAAACCTTTTAAAGACGGTGTGGATGTGAGATGTACTAAAACATGCTCTTTGACCATCTATTTCTATCACAGACCGACGTCACAGATATCAAAGGAGGACTATTTTAATAGCCTTTTATAATGTTCTGTTTATGATTTCAGGGATATTAGGGGTTTAATGCAGCATTTCAGGGGCCTTTTAAGGTGATTCATCCCACATTTCACCTTAGATGATGAAAGGTCTGGAACTTTAATTCAGAAGATTATTGGTAGATCTACTTTAGAACACAGAACCAGAGTAATGGGCTGTCTGATGGCTACATTTTCCCTCTATTATAACCAAAAACATCTTCACAACACTAGCTGTGCGAGGAGGGCTAGCATTGGGCCTTGGACACTGTTTAAGCTCCTCCCATCAGGCACACACAACACGTACATACAAACGGACACAAGCGCAGCTTCTTCCCAAAAGTTATCACTTTTCATCAAAAGTCATTCATTTCATCAGTCAGTTAAGACCAATATGCATATGAATTACATTTTATTTATTTAGACTTAACATTCTCAACTGCATTATGCCACTGATACCTTTGCATCCCTGACACACTTGTAAATGTTTATGTTTACGGTTTATATTTTTTGCATTGGGTACCTAATTTTATTACTTTTTTTCCTGTTAAAATGAATTAATATTTGATTTTTGATGTAATGCACAGATGGGATAAGCCTCCCGTATTTTAAAGACTCTTAAGACTAGGCCCCAAAAGAGCCAACAGACCCAGCCCACAGAATTCCCAAGATTTGATTCCCAAGAATGCTCCTCATACTTCTTTCCCTCTTGTCTCTCCAATCACTATTTTACACAAACAACCCAAACTCAATAATTGTCAATCACTTCTCACACTCTCCCCTTCACACACCACAAACTAGAATACCCTACCCTGACAGCCTCTTTAAAAAGCCTCTTGACAACCTTTTTCTCATTAATTAAAGGCAACACCTGTTTTCAATAATTAGCCCCACCCACTTCATTCAGCTCATCAATATGTCATTACCACAATAGAAAGATGTGTTTGATGTATTGTGAAGATGATAATGGTTGTATCCTGTCTAATATATTTTAATGTTATATTATTGGTATACCACATAGAACAAATCTGAACATATTAAGGTATTGCAGTTTTACACTATGAAGTATACTCTTAATGCCTGAAGAATTTGTTTCCATGGTAATCACATACTGGCTCTTATTAGTGTCCACTTAGTCCAACATAAACGACAGATCACAGATATTTTCAGAGATCTATTTCAGTGTGTACAAATCATTGACAAAACCAATGTGAAGTGATAATCAGACACCAGAAGAACAGATTACAAGAAACTTAAGCAAACATTGACTAAACAATAACTTATCAGTGATTCAGAACATACTATCAGTCCTGCAGCCTCACAATAGTTCAAGGACAGCAGCTCAGTGCATGATCATAATGCCAAGATATCAAAGAAACGTTCCTGCAGTAACATTATTAGAACATTTTTAACTCATCATATATATCATATAGTTGTAAGTGGAACATTTTAAAAATTACAGAATTAAAAACGTTTTAATAATGTTCTTAGAACCAAACAGAAAAAAACTGGATGTTCTGAACGTTCCTAGAATTTGCAAAATAACATTTTTAACGTTTTACTCAATGGAAACATTAGGGAAACATTCTTACAACCTAAAACTGTTGGCTGGGATTCTCATTCTTATAACAGAATATCTGGGCTCAGGATCGGAATCATGACACACAGGTTCTCATAAATCAAACAGGGATTTAATTTACAGCTTATTTAAAAAATAAATATAATCATCAGAAAGGTGATCGGGTTCATAAACCACACCCACCAGTACAATATAAAACACATGGTGAAGTTGCAGGACATTCATGACTAAAGAAAACCCACTTATCAATAAATACTTATCTAAAGACATTTAAGATAAAAACGGACTTGTCTGTGATATCTCTATTACGTCACAACATCAGCAGCACCAAACAGAATAAACTGCTTGTTTGAGTGACGGTTTGACCAGCCAATGGCAGGAAGAGGGAGTGTCTGAAACATTCTTCTTCTTCCATTTAGTGATATAATTCTGTTTTGTGATGCTAGTGGTGCAGAAATTACACATTGTGTGTGTATACTTATATAAATATATATGTATTTCAACTAATAGGGGCCCCTGTGGTAACCAGTTTGTAATAAGCTCCTTTCTTGGCCATGAGCATCTCATGGGTTCCTTGCTCAATGACGACGCCCTGTGACATCACGGCAATGATGTCAGCCGTCTGAATGGTGGACAGTCTGTGAGCTATGACGATACATGTGCGTCCCTGACGGGCCTCGTCCAGAGCTGCCTGAACAGTCTGAAGATTGAAAAATAATATTAGGAACTTTATATTATATTTAATATTAGCTGCAATCTGTAACATTTGCCTCTCTATCGCCATCTTTGTCTAAAACATAATATTGCAGGTTACATGACGTTGTTTTCTTTACATGTTAAAGTCACATAAAACCAAACTGACATTTCCTGGGAAATCGGACTCAGGCAAAAATTGCTATAAACTTAACATTGTGAATCAGGGTAAGGTAAGAAGACCGTTTTGAACACGGATCTGTTATGTACTTACTCAATAACTGATTTTGGTTCATTTTTAACCCAAACAAAGTTACGGATTGGAGCTTTAAATATACTGTACATACTATTTAAAATAAAATTATATTGATAGTTGATCAGTATCAATACCTTCTCGCTCTCAGTATCTAATGCAGAAGTGGCTTCGTCCAGCAACAGTATTTTGGGGTTTCTTACGATGGCCCGGGCGATTGCTATCCGCTGTTTTTGTCCACGGGACAGCTGAGACCCCTGAGCACCAACCTGAGTTTCATATTTCTGAAATGTATAACAACATGAAACAATGACAGAGCTTGGAAACTGTATCTGAATCTGTAAACCCAAATTGTCGGTCGTGATCAAATAGCAAATGCAACTTACGTCAGGCAGCTTCAACACAAAATCGTGCAGATATGCCTGTTTAGCAGCCTCGACAACCTCCGCCATGCTGACGGTTCGAGAATTATCACCATACTGGATGTTCTCTGCTATACTGCAGTCAAACAGCACTGGCTCCTGGGAGACGATACCGATCTGAGACCTCAGGAACGGCACACTGATGCTGTCAGACGGATACCCATCAATCAGCTAGAAAAATGAGATAAAACAACAACGTCTGTTTGTGGGAAATTAAAGGTGTCTTTTAATACTGTGAAAGCCAATCCAGGCAAAGAAACCTTTAGTAAATATATATGCAAGTTAAAATGACTATAGATTGTTATACTATAGATTGCAACCGGACCGAATGCAACGTTTGGCACACATTTTATGGTCCTGCGCCGTTGATGGAAGATATATGGATATATGTATAAATATATAAATATAAATATATTTAGACACTTTACTTAGTGATTGCTATCAGGAATTGAAGAGACTTTACATCAGAATATCAAATGTTTCTGGAAAGAATGGCCTGCGCTGCCCTTAACATAGCAAGTAATGCAAAATAATAAATGTGATGTCATACCACTTGACCTTCATCAGGGTCGTAGAATCGTTGCATCAGCTGGACACTTGTGCTTTTTCCACAGCCACTGCTGCCCACAAACGCAAGAGTCTGACCCGGACTGACAGACACCTCCAGTCCCCTCAGCACCTGGATGTCTGGCCTGCTGGGGTACGTGAACCTGCAACCTTTGAACTCCACTCTGCCCTTAAAATAATCCTGTAACAGCACATGAAAATGAGCATCACAATCAAGCAAAAAGACTCATTTGAGAAATTATGGCAACACTTTCCAATAACAAAAACAACTTTTGATTTTAATGTATTAGTTATTAGAACTTTTGATTTAAAGTATTAGTTAATGCTGAAATTAACATTAAAATTAATAAATGCTGTATCAGTATTGTTAGCCCATGTCAACTAAGATAGGAACCTTAAAGTAACATATGTACATTTGGTACATAATGCAGCATCATACTGAAAAAAAAAGGTTAATTCAGTTTAGTTTTAAAAGGTCTTAACATTTAGCACTCTGTCCAAAGAAAGAGTAAAAGAAATGCTAAAAATGGGACCTATTGAGCAATACAACGTGGGGAATTTGAAATGAATAAATTTGGTTTGTTCTTCACACAAAGCTGTCGTAAAACTTCAGAAGAATACAGCACACTAACAGCCACTTTTATGGTGTGTCTTTTGTCTGTTTTGTACCCCTCTGAGTGTTGTTTATGGATATGGATTTTCAGGTCTCTTACCCATCTTTGTCCATCTGTATCTCTGATGCTAATTTTTGGAACTCTGTCCAACAGTTTGAAAAGCTGGGCAGCAGCAATCTTGGCTTTTGCGTAGTCTGGAGTAAAAGATGATGCTCTGCCAAGAGCCGTGCCGCTGATCACGAGAGCTGAAATCACTCTGAGGAACAAACATGTCACACGTCATCACCACTGACACTAATCACCATCATCTCAGTACATTTCTAAAAATTACATTCAATTCCCTTCAAAAACGGTGAACTATGCATATGTTTAAACTGACATGCAGTAACACAAAATAATGTACCTGCTTACAAACAATAAACAAAATTCTGTCTTTAATCTCACCCAGGGTTTAAATTAATCTCTTGTGCATATGGTCTGATCATCATCCCTTAGTTTTTTAAAGCTAATAAAAACTACTGCCTTACAGTAATGTAATAAAAACTACATTACTGTAAGGCACTTACAATACATGTAAAACTATAAAGTTATAAAACTAGGAGCTTTGCGTTCTGCAATTAAATCCTCTAAGGTCCGCTCCATTGAATGTGTGTTACTGTCAGATCAATCACACTGTATTAACACTGTATTAACACTAACCTGAACACGATCATGTACGGAAGCCCCTCATTATTCACCAGAAATCCACCATATCTGAAAGAGGCTGCGTAGGCCATGAAAATGACACACTGAGCGAATGCAAAACAGATGCCATAAACATGAGCTTTCTTCTTAGCTGCTGTATACGGAGCCTCCAGCTGCTGTTCATACTGAGACACAAAGTGTTTCTCTTGAGCTAAACCAGCGATGGTCCTGATGTTGCTCAGGGCTTCACTGGAGACCTGCATGAGCACAAGTGTAAACGACTGAGATATGCAGCATATAAGCACAGACAGTACCTGAAAATCACACCTGTATATCATGACCTCTGGCTTACTGCACTTAGACAACAGCAATATGATAAGACACTAATGGCCAATAAATTGTTAACTTTAATAATAATCAACAGGAAAAGTAATATAATTTATTAGCCTAACTAACAACATGCACATTAAAGGTAGGATAGGCAATTTTGGACAGGCTAGAAATAGCAAGTCAGCTTTAAAAGCATAAGATCCCACCCTCCCTTCAGAGCGCTCTCCAAAGCCACGCCTCCTTCAAAACACATGAACACATGCATAGTTTGACAGGCAGGTAGGACGTCCTATCACTGTATTCAAACCAAATACAATGATTGGATGACATTTTACAGTCCTGTGCCTTCCACAGAAGATATATAAATATATTTAGACCACTTAGTGATTGCTAACAAACAGCTTTCAACCAGCATAGCAAAAAATCTTTCTGGAAAAAAAATCGCCTACCCTGCCTTTAATATAGAATGTGAAGTCACAGGTGTGCGTTTATCAGCATTTTACAACGGCTTCAGATGTGGCTCATCCAATCAGAATTTAGAGTGGGAACTACCTGTCCAGCAGCCTCTAATGCTTTCTTGTCCTCATTAGCGAATCCTGTCAACATCTTGGACTGAAACACTCCAGAGAGGCCGATGAGAGGCAGGAAGCAGGTGACCACTAGACTCAGCTTCCAGCTGTAGTAATAGGCAATAATGAAGGACGCCCCGATGTTGGTCAGAGAGTTCACAATCATGCCAATCTGTGAGCCTGTAGCCTTTGATGGAGAGCACATTAAACACCAAAACATTATACCCAGTTCAATAATAAAATTCTCTCTAAAGTTAATTTGTCCTAAAGCTCTAAAAATGTTATTTTTATAATATCACAACAAAGTTTTTTCAAGCATTTCCGTTTTTTAATAATACTTCTTTAAATAAAACATTAATAAGACATTCTTCTAATAATGTTTGCTTTGTAACTTAAACTATTAAACAATTAAAATGGTCTTTAATTCAGCAGTTAGAAACATTTTTATTTTAAAGTAAGAGAGTTTAAAGTAAAGTAACACAGATTATGGCCAAAAATGACAATGTTTGTATTTTAGCATTTCAATTTTGTTGGGCACTCACCCCCTGCACCATAGAGGCATCACTAGCTAGTCTGGTTGTGAGAGCACCAGGACTATTCATGGGGTCATCAAACCAGCCGATCTCTTGCTTTAGCATGGCCTGAAAGCCAAGCTTCCTCAACCGGCGAGTCAACAGCTCTCCTGACTTAGCAAATGAGTAGCCCTGCAGCACAACCCAGATGTGATTTCACAATACACATTTCTCTTGTGAGTGGATTCAATGAAGATGAAAGCAGAGGTGTGTTAAAACCTGTAGGAACTGTGAGAAGAAGCTCATGACTCCCACGACGACAAACAGAATACAAATTCCATTGATCTGTCTCCTCTGTTCATTCGTGTCTTGAATAGAAAATGTCTAAAAAACGAGATCCAATACTGTAACTGTTACAGTTATCAGCTCTTCAAACAGTTCACACTTATTAAAGATGAAGTTTCTATGTAACTGACATCACCAGATGTGATGACAAAACAAAACTAACGACAGTTTTTTCTGAAAATACTGTATAACAAAACTGTTTATGAACTAGAATTTGTTTTAGAATAAAACTGTAAGTAGTGCAATCTGATCTCACGGGAAAACTATTTTACGTACTATTTTAAGTACGCTTGTTTGTTTTTTTGTAGGGTGGGATTCGCACATGACGTACGTTTTTGAGAGATAAAGCAAGTCCACTAAGGGCACCCCAACTCTAACTATTACCATCACTAACTACCAAAACGTAAAAGTCTTACGAATTGCCAATGAGATTGTGTTGAGTAGTGGCTAGGGGGTTGTGAATGGTTGCTACAGTATCATATTCTGAGTTAATGTTTAGTATGTTGCTATGGTGTTGCTAGCATGTTCTGTATCTCACCCCGAGTATTTGGCTGAACAAAAGAGCATAAATAGGGTTGACAGATCCATTGATGGCTGCACCTATTGAGCCCAGCAGCATATATGGCCACTCGGGGCGATTATACTGCAGAATTCGTGTTATGGCTGCCGGCTCAACGTTCTCTCTTTTGTGCTTCTGCAGGAGAAGAGGGAGAACTTAGAAACATGGAGAACAAACAACAGAGCATTTGGCAGAGGTGCTGACCTTTCTCTTTACTTCATCTTCCTCCATTTCAAAAAGGTCGGGGTGGAATTTGAATTTCCCAGACATGACATCACTGAGACTGTTGGACACCAGAGACTGAGATCTCTGTCTCAGATTGCGACTGTAAGAAAGCGGACAGCTTTTCAGCACTCAGCATCATAATAACTGTGAGGCTTTATCAATGTTCATACCAGAGATCATGTACCTTAAGACACCCACATAACTTCCTCTACGGAAGCTCTTCATGTCCTCAAACTCATCTTCCTCTGGAATGGCTGTCTCAGCAGCTGCTGTGATTGAGTGTAGTGTTAGTCCGCCAAAAATTAAAATGATCATATTTCACATATATATCTGTGTGTGTGTATACAATATTTTATCATATTTATTTTATAACATTATATATATATATATAATGTATATATTATATATAACATATATACAGTATGTACATTGTAAGTCTTCGGTTTAGGTTTTTGAAGCCATTCGATAGCTTATAGCTTTGTGTGATGAACATACTAAAATTTAAGTTGTGGAATAATTAACAACCATTATATTTTCACTAACAATTTCCTTCAAACATACAAAATGCCATCTCAAGATCTTTTCACATGTTCTCTTGGAATATATTGCAATATAAGTGGTATAGGAAACTTTTGTGATGCTTTAAACTACCTTATGGAGTTTGAGAGACATTATAAATGGTTTTTTTTTACAAAGAAGCTACATAAAGATTGTTTTGTTATTAAATAAAACCTATTTGTATTGGAATATATTGGAATAACATGAGAGTGAGTAAATAATTACAGAATTTATTGAACTTTCTTCAGCAATGTGAAAACCTGCACTGACAACAACCTGAATGTTTTTTGCAGTTTAAAACTGTACGTACTGTTCTCTGGTTTCTCATTGGCTGAGTCATTTCCTTGGTTCTGGAGTGTGAACAGGGTGAAGTACACTCCCTTCCTGTCCATCAGCTGGTTGTGTGTGCCTTTCTCTACAGCCTGTCCGTGCTCAAAGCCCACGATCACATCAGCGTTACGGATTGTAGAGAGACGATGTGCGATACTGATCGTGGTTCTGCCCAGTCGTGCCTGAGAAACATTTGGTGGATGTTTTTTAAAGTCTTTAGGAGGGCATACAGTTGGAAATGTTCATTTTGAGTTAGTATTTAGAAAAGAAAGTCACCTTGTCTAGGGCCTCCTGAACTACAGCCTCACTCTCATTGTCCAGTGCTGATGTGGCCATGTCTAACAGGAGAATTCTGGGATTCCGGACCAGAGCTCGGGCAATGGCGATTCTCTGCTTCTGTCCTCCACTCATCTGCCCACCACCCTTGCCCACCAGTGTTTCAAATTGCTGCACAGATATATCGTTAAAAATCATATAAACAATAAGAAAGGTGGGGAGCAGACATGACCCAGCTAACAATTTCAGGTTGTAAGAACGTTTCCGTAATGTTTCCATTAAGTAACGAAAATGTTAAAAATGTTATTTTGAAAGTTCTAGGAACATTTGAAGGGTCCAGTTTTTTTATACATTGTATTAAGGTTATTGCTTGGTTATAGGAACATTATTAAAACATTTTTAAAACATTCCACTAACAACTTAAGAATAACGTTATGTAACACTTTGCTTTACTTGCATACTGCACATTGCTTCAAGTGTAGTATGCAAAAATTATGTTAACATTCAGTAAGATCTTAAGTTTTTAAACAGAAGCAATAATCTCTAGGAAAGAAAATATGTTTGTTATGTTTATGTTTGTATATTACACACATTTTAAATTCTTTCATTAATATACTTTATTTATAAAATATTATCTAACAATAAGACAGTGAATGCCCTGTGTGGGTGCATGTGTAAATGTGTATAAACCAGAGCTCAGATGTTACCTGAGGAAGGTCCATGATGAAGTTGTAAGCATTGGCTTTTTTGGAGGCCTGTATAATCTCTTCCATGGTGACTCCAGAACGACCATATCGGATGTTCTCAGCGATCGTGGTGGAGAACAAAACAGGCTCCTGTTCCACTATGCCGATAAGTGAACGCAACCATTGGATGTTCAGGGTTCTGATGTCATGACCATCCAGAGTAACCTGAACATGACATCAGAGATTAAACTCTCGCAGGAGCAATTTTCAACACCAGATCAAACACTCGTTTTTGCACAGTGAACTTTAATAATCGAGCACACAACTTTTATATACAGTTAAGGACGTACAGTTTGTAGCTTACTGGTTAAAGATCTCTGCTTTTATCTCAATAGCTGTTATGTAACAGAAAACGATTGACAGGCAGACAGCATGCTCTGATTGGCTAAAAAAAAGTGTGGGTCTCTCCCAGACACACTTTACAGCATCTAGGGTTGTCACGGTGACAGGTGGATGAATATACATGATACATAGCTTTAATCAACATTGTAGTTAGCATAAGACACTTTAGTATTAAGTATTAAAGATTATTCCTTGATAGTCTTGGCTTGTAAACATTTGCATTATGCATTTCTTTAAATGCCAGAACTAATGCAATGAAATAATGCAATGAAATTCTTTTGTGTGTATAAACTACCATCCCGTTCTTTGGGTCGTAGAATCTCTGGATGAGCTGAACCGTCGTGCTCTTTCCTGATCCACTCGGACCGACAAATACAGTTGTTTCCCCGGCTTTGATCACAACATTTAAATCATTTAATATCTGCAAACAAGACGGCCAGTCAACCACACACTGCCTTGGGCTGTTTCATATTAAAATAAGATTACATTGACGATTGTCAATTTAACACGTCACACAAAATGTGACGATGTGTTGTGCTATTTTGTAAATTGATATTATATAAAATATACAGTAACCTAGCAATAATTCAAAAATTGGTGTTTTGTTGTAGACTGTATTCCAGCAATAGGTTTACTGTATGTTCAATATTATGAAAATAAATAGGATCATGTAACTAATATGAATCAAAGTTTGAATCATTGACAGATTTGAGTGTCTAAATCACACCCACCTTCACATCAGGTCGAGAGGGATAGTTGAAGTCAATGTTGTGGAATTCAATATCACCTTTAACTTTGTCCAACTTGTGACCCTCCTCTGAGAAACAATCGATTTCTGGTTCCTGTATGAAAACCACATCTGACAGTGATTAATCATTTCCTGAAGCTGAAAGAATAAAAGTCATTGATTTTGTGAGAAGATGCGGGTGGGTGTTATTCTTGCCCTGTCAATAGTGTCAAATATAGTCTTGGCTGCTGCCCGACCAGAAGCAAAGGCTTCAAGACAAGGAGAAGCCTGGCCCAGATTCATAGCACCCATGAGAACACCAAAAAACACCTGAAGGGGAATTCAGAAGGACATGAGGATAAATAAATAATGACAAATGCTGTATGTTTTGAGTCTGGTCTTTCTGTCATCAGAACCTGGACGAGGGTGCCGGGTGAGAGCTCCTTGGTTTCAATCACCAGCTTTGAGCCATACCAAAAAGCAAGAGCATAACACAGGAAAATGATGCACCAGAGGTAACCCTGAAACACCCCAATGATGGCTCCCTTCTTAATACCCCACGCCTGGGCCTCCACAAGGTTCTTGTCATATCTGTGGAAGAAAACGATGCTGTGTAATGGTGTGTGATTATCAGTGAGGATCATTTACTGTGTTTTATACCTCTGACTCTGCAAGAGTTTTATCATCCTGTCATGTAGGAACTCTGGACTCACTGATTCACACTCTGCAATTCATTTTCTTAATAGTAAATGTTTATCATTAACCATGTACCCCGCTAACAATTTTAGGTTGTAAGAAAGTTTCCCTAACATTTCCATTAAGTAATAAAATGTTATGAAACGTTATTCAAACTTTTTAAATTCTATTACCTTTTAGAAATGCTTCAATAACAACTTAACAATAAATTTTTTTAATTTGATATACATAATGATATGTATAAATATGATATACATTATGATATACATTATGATATATATAACATTTCAGAAAGTTAAATAGTTATATAACACACACAATACCTGTCGGCCTCTTTGTTTTCTCCTCCAAATGCAGCCACCGTCCTGATGGAGGACAGAACTTCATCAGCCACAGCTCCAGCTTTAGCGTAGGCCTTCAACTCACGGCCCGTCAGCCTCGCCACGGCCTACACATCAATAACACACTGTCACATACTTCTGACATTAGTGATGGAAAACCTTCACCACAAAACACACAGAATCATGAAATAATCCTATAATAACAGCAACCTTTAAGTCTAAATATTCAACACAATTATATTTTAACTTTATATATTTATTTCCAAGAATAAATTAACAAATAGACAGATTTTCAGGATGACTTCAGACGTGTGAATCCCACTGTATAAGATATTGTAAGACCAATCAAAATTCTGTACCCAAATAGATGTAAAATGGCAGAGCAAATCAGTATGCATTGTAGATGAACACATTATCTCCCTTTACTAGTAGTTCAGATAAGTGCAGTGACACCAACCATAGCCATGAGTCCAGCAGCCAATCCGATGAGAGGACTCACTGCTATCACCACCAGAGTCAGCTTCCAACCACCAATAAATCCCACCAGGAAACCAAATATGAATGTGGAGAGCCTCTCGATGAAGATCGACACCTGGTCTGCTATGGCATTGTTGATTTTATTAATGTCACTATGGAAAAAAAAATCACAAAAAGATTAAGCGATATTTGTCATGACGTGAGACAAAAATAGTTTAAGATCAACACAACCATTGTTAATGTGTAGTCGGCTAGAAAATTGTGGCAAATATGTGAATATTACTCGGATATCCTTGTGTTCAGCTCTCCGACAGAGTTGCAATCGAACCAGCCAATCTCCATGCGCATTATCTTCCTAAAGTACATTTTTCTGATTCTCTGAATCTGTCGGGCTGCCGCTGACACCCAGAGAGCAATCTGAAATAAGAGTGAAGCTTTTGTAAATTAAATGTGCTGAGGTGTAATAATGATTCGGCCCCCTGCTGACCAAGAGCATCTGTTAGAAAAAAATAAATGATTTGTGTAAATGAGAAATCTGATAGGTGTGATATTAGAGAAACAAATCTCTCTCAGTGGATCTGTCCGGATTGAAATAAAAATAAATCACATGAGTTAAGAAACTTTCTCACACACCTGAAAGTAACTGAGGATCAGGACTCCAGCTCCAATGCCAACATAGTAATATGCAAACATGGTCATCTCAGACTCAATGTCCACACTGTGAAACAAAATGGAAAACTCTGTATGAAACTAAAGCAGCTAACAAAGAGGTTGCAGGTTCCATCTCAGATAGTAAAGTGAAGCATTTGTCAATGTATGGTAACCCATACTTGAAATGTGACCTCTGCATTTAACCCATCCAGTGAGTAGTAAACACACACATCCAGAGCGGTCATTTCCCACCAGCTGTGGGAATCAAACCTGCAACCTTTAGTTTACAAATCGGACTAACCATTATGCCACGCCTGCCCAACCAAACAGGCACAACAGAATAAACTTACCCACAGAACACAGTGGTGTTGTCCATCTGCTCCACTACCGATCCGTTCAGCCAGGTGACGGTGTTATTGATGCAGGTTTTGTTGGGATTAGACAGTTCCTGTATCTCCAGCTCATAGGCCACAAAGGTGTTTGTCATCATGCCGTAGACCAGCAGCATGAGGGGGGCAGCGGCACCGTGGATGAGAGAGCACAAGCCTCCCACCACCATCATCAGGATTTCCTTCCATGTGGCGAAGCGGAACTGAGGTCACAGACAGTGATGTGTGAGAAAAAAGTACATTCATCTGCAGAGCAAAATGTCAGCGAAACTCACCAGCTGAATAAATCCAACAGTCATAGCTTTCTCTTGCTTTTTATCACTGCCACCCCTTCAGACACAAAGATAACATGTCTGAATTCAGTTATTAGAACACATGCATACCAGAAATTAAAGGCAGCATAGGAAATATAGCATAAACATATTTATACATTTATATCTCTTCTGTGGAAGACACAGGACCATAAAAAGTTTGTTCAATCATTGCATTTGGTCCAAATACAATAATAGGATGTCCTTCTTGTCTTTCTATGTATCTGCATACCTCTGCGCACTATTGGAAGAGGCATGGCTTTGGAGATCGCTCTAAGGGGCGGTGGGATCTTATAGTTTAAATAAAAGCTTGCTATTGCTACTCTTTCCAAAACTGCCTACCCTGTCTGTAACTGTTATTTTACCTGTTTTATTATATAAAACATTTAATTTAGCTTCCCAAGTTAACCGGTTACAATTTGAACAATTATAACTTTTATAAAATTATATGAACATCAAATAGAAAATCAGCTCTAGATAATGTATAAAACATCATTATGTAACAAAGTTTACTTGAGAGGCTGTTGTTCCACATGCAAAGCTGATTTGAGTGTTTTAAATCCTTGTATTAGTTACACATTCAACAACAGCAAAGAATATGAAGAAATAATTACATGGCTGTCTGTCTGACTGTCTGTGGCACTTTGCTGGGAGCCCTGGGTTAATTTCTCACCCTCGTGCATTTCATACATAAATAAATTTACAAAAGTAAATAAATAAAATCAAAACACTTACGTCTTGTCAGCATCTGTGTTGTAAGAAAGAGAATTGATATAAATTAGTTGCACTACATAAACTGTAAAAAAATAAATGCATTTGATATTAAAGTTGGAGACAGTTCTTACCTTTATTATCTTTAGAAGTTTTACTTGTGCTGTCCACTTCACAGTTTTTACTTTTATTTTTCTTCATTCTTTATTCACCTTTAGTTTGTTCTGAATCTAAATCTGTTTTACACAGAGATAGAGAGACAGATAGAGAGAGAGTGAAAGAATACGAGAGAGAGCCGTCACATCTTAAAACTAGCATTTAGTCATAGTTACAATCTGTTTTACAGACAAATTAAAGGTCTAGTAATGCTAGTACTTCTAGTTGAACTGCAGAAACAATCATCTTTTCTCTCCTGTTATTAACTTTGAAAGCCGTATTGATTACATAAAATAGCTATGCATTAAGTATTATGAATCCTAAACTTTACATTTATGTGCTTCATTGGCCAGATTATGTCTGACAAATTACAATATATAAAAATATTAATCTAAAATGCTTAATGAAGAAGTTCTTATTGTTATTCTGAATAGAGAAAAGTGATTTATTACCTACGATTATGTGTCCACGAGTCGCTCCCAGTGTCATCTGTGGTGTATCAGTGATTTCACAGGACTCTTGTATCCTGCGGGTTCAGTCCACGCCTCCTGCACTATCTGCCCCCTTATTAGACTGATAAGACATTACTTGATCCCAGCCTTGGACACAGGTGTGCACAGGTTTATTCTTTAGTCCAAACAGAGATTTGGGATGGTAGCATAAGAAATTTAAAAGAATTAAAACAGTTGCAATGTGTTTGCTTACATTGGTCACATTTACTAATCACTGGTCAAATAATGGTCAGATGGATTATTGTGATTACTAGCATCTTATCACGACATATAATGAATACCAGTTATAAACTGAGTTCAATGACCGCTGGGTTGTCGGATTATTAAGACCAGCACATGTAATATTGGGTGAATGTATATATGATTGTATATCAATATATGATTGAAAAGCTTCAGGGTTAGTTCACACTGTCCCCACACAAGCGAACAAACAACAACATGCAACAGGTTTTGTTGGCTCAGTCTGTTAACCCTGTTAGTATCTGATGGTACAGACATTCAGAGAGAAAAACACACAGACAGACCCTTTAAAAATCAAAATAAGCTGTGAAAAGTCTTGCTATGACATACTATTCACTAAACTGTGTGTGCAGGAAGCCATTTTGTTTACATGTGACAAGAGGAGACCCAAAAACAGGAAGTGACATCACAGAGGGGACCCTTGTAGAACAAAATGCCCTGTATGTCAGAGCTGTTTGTTGTTTTTTGTTTAAAATCAGATATTTATCAGATAACGCTTGGTTTAGGCTTTTTAATGTGTGAGAACTACCTTTTCACCTATAAAAATGTCATATTTTACCTTTAAAAATGTGAGTCATTGAGATTACTACAGTCAAAAATGCATTGACTACATCCCCGTCCCCCTTATTGATCCTTATTTGAACGAAAATTAAAGTGTATCAACCAGGATCCACAAATGGATTCCAGAGTCATGTGTAAATGTTAGTGAGTGTTACTCTGTCCCTAAATGGCTCCTGCTTATCTACATGTACTATTGCCCACATTCAGTTTAAATTAATAATATATCGTGTATGAAAGATGATCATAAAAGATGATGTCTAATAGCTGAGCAGTCATTCAACCATTTTTGTGATGTGACTATTAAGATTCACAAGCATGCAACTGATTTATACATACAGTAGACAGGAATGCATGTTGTGCATTAGATGCAAAACACAAAGCTTGCACCAAACATCAATGTGTAGCCTGTATTTCACATGCACAGAGATGCAGACATGAACGTAGTGCAATTTTGTGTTTTGTTAAGACAAGCACTGCATTATATGAAACATATGTCTCTCTAACATTACTGTTTATTGGATGCAATACTGTTAAGTGTGTTTACAAGTCAATCTTTAATATAAAGATGCATTTTAACCAACCAATCATGCCATGCGAGTCAATAAACTCAGTGTTGTGACACTGCCATCTTGTGGCCAAACGATGAATAACACAACATGGGTCATGAAAACAGAAATAGCGCCTTTGAGCTAAGCTGAACAATATAAAACAACATATTTTATATACTTGAAAATATATAAAATAAAATATAAAATATATAAATAGATGTTAATTCGTCGTGAAAGTGTTTTAGCTCATATAAACAGAGAGCGAGTATAACTGAGAAAACATGTTCACGTTTATCCGCTTGTCAGACAAGATACTAAGGGCTTTATATGTACATAAAACATTGTTTTAATGTTATTTATCAAAACTTAAAACTTAAGTTTGTAGTTTTGTAGTTTTATTAAAACAAACTCGGGACACGTCAACGATCTGTGACGTCAGACTGACGTACTGCCTACGTCAGCGCATTAGAGGCGCGGTCTATTAGCAGTAACTTTTATGTTAAATTATCAAAATTATTTAGATTAAATTATTAAATTAAATTACACAACTCTTCAGCTGTGTGTTATGTTGGCTGATGATGTTAGATCTACAAGTTATGATGTTTTTTGGGGGCAATAATAGACTTAATAGACTAACGTTTTCCCAACGTTTCCATTAGTAACAAAAAACGTTGTAGGAACGTTCTGTAACACGTTGTGTTTTTTTATTAACATTTCTTAAACGTTACACTCTTAAGAATAATGTTTTCGATATATAACGTTAAAAAAGGTTCCACTAACATTACTCCAAGAACATTTGGATAACTTCAGACAATGTTAGCCAATGTTCTGGAAACGTTTCCTTTTAACTGGGATATAGTCTTACATTATCGTAGACATTTGTTTGTATATAGGTTGTCTCTAAACTCTAAAGAAAACTGTTTCTGAACCATATTATTATGATTAAATGCTAAAGAAAGTGCTGTCACAAGATGTGTTTGTAATATTAGGTCAGTGACCTTACGGTGAATAACTGTGCTGAATTTCTGACCTATAATAAATCCCATATCGTTTATTAATCAGTTTCACTGTTAAATTGATAAAGGCTGATTGAAATATCCTGCCATAAAATATGAAGGAGTTGCATCATCTATGAGAATGTCACTGAAAAACTTGACCCATGTGAACAAAGACATTCATTAACAAAGACATTAATGAATAGTCACTTCCTGTTACTACGCCCATGTAGTATTTGGTGATCTCTTGTACACCTTGTTAAATGCAATCACTGTTGTGTCATTTAGTACACCACAGAGGAAAAAATGAAGAATATTTGGGGATCTCTGGAGGAAGATACTGGAGGTGTGGAGTAGATGTTCTGAATGACAGTTTAAAAGAGAAGACAAAAGTTTAATAGAAAACCTTGAGGGGAAAACTAGCATCATAATTGATCGTGTTAAAAAAAACATGGAATAATGTTTTCTTCATAAAAATTACTTATAGGAATAGGAATAATGGCTCTGCTTGGTGTTGAGGTTTTATGCATTGGATTCTTATGCCTGGATTCTTTAAAACAAGCTTGACTAACTCCAGCACTTTACAGAGTGATGAAAATGATGAAGAAGCCCCAGAAAGTTACACAGAGACTTCATGAACAGAGGTGAGCTCCAATCCCATAACCAGATTTACATGAATAAACAAATAAAGGCGACGCGTCCAAACATAATTCACCCCAAAATGAACCTTCTTCCATCATTTACTCACCCCTTTATTCCCTGATGAACACACAAGAAGACATTTTGAAGCATGTTGGTAACCAAACAACAGTGGCGCCCATTGACTTCCACTGTACGGACACAAAACCACTGAGATGTTACTTAAAAGAGAAATGAAGAGAAAGAAGAGAAGGTTTGCAATGGCATGAGGGTAAGTAAATGTTTTCCAAAAAACTTGTGGGGTAAAATCAGTTTTGGGGCATCTTTCTGACCTCCTGGCGCCCCCTGCTGGAGCGCCACAACCCAATCGTTACATAATAACAACAGCTACTTCCAGCCCTTCCGTGCCGTCAGTCTGCATATACAATCTCACGATACTGGATATAATCTCAATCTCCAGAAACATACAGATTTCATACAGATTACAGACAGCAAGAAGCGCTAAAGAAACGGTGAGTGTGCATTGCTTCTGCTCTATTGTTTTGTGTTTGCAGGAAGTTGCAAACTCTTGTTTATTGCGTAAACCTCTGCCAGACATTTTTCACAGAGATTTAAGATCATTGATCGCATCTTGGCGTGGTTTTGTAATTGCACAGCTGTTTTCTTTCATTGTTAAACTAAATATATAAAGCAGCTATAATTTAGCTTAATATAATATAAATATATTAAGCTATAATTCGCCCCACGCCCCGTTGCTTTCGCAATCACCCTACATTTAAAACTGAAGGATATTTTCCTTACAGAAGACAAACACTGTTACATTTGTAAAAAACATTTGACATTTGTAACACAAAACATTTGTAAAAGTGTCATAAAACAAGCAAACTGAGAAAAAAACAGGGCTGAGGATGAATAAAACGATATCAGCCCTGTTTTTTCTCAGTTTGTAGGTTTTATGACACTTTTACAAACGTTTTGTGTTTGTGGTAGTTAATCGTTTACTAAATCATCTGCTGTTATCTGTGGAGTTTTGACCGCATCTCCTCAAATCTCAAAGCTTTGTTGACATGGACATTTGCCTGGATGTTCATGGATCCTCGTTTCTTATGATAACAAATTGACATTTTTCTGTTCTTTTTTTTTTTGCAGACATGTTTCTGTACATCTTCGCCCTCGTAGTGTTGTACTATGTGTATCGGTGGTTCAGGGAACTGGAAAGAGTTCCCAACAAATCCGAGAAGTTCGTGTACATCACAGGCTGTGACACCGGCTTTGGGAACCTCTTGGCTAGACACCTGGATGAAAAGGGTTTCCGTGTCATTGCTGGCTGTTACACTGAGAAGGGAGAAGTTTAGCTGAAGAAGATCTGCAGTGACAAACTCACAACGTTGCATTTGGATGTGACCGACAGTGACAATATCAGCAAGGTGGCAGAAGATATTAAAACCCTGGTCGGGCAGAGAGGCAAGGCACAGGTTTTTAACCTTCTCTGCATGTGTGCACTTCATACGTAAGCTTGTGGTGAAAGGCAATGATTGAATCTGTTGCATGTGTGTTTACACGCAGGTCTGTGGGCCGTGGTTAACAACGCTGGGGTCTCGGTTCCAACTGCTCCCAATGACTGGCTGCTTATCGAGGACTTCAAACACATACTAGATGTCAATCTGTATGGAGTCATCGCCGTTACTCTGAGTGTATTACCTCTCATTAAAAGAGCCAAGGGCAGGGTGGTCAATGTGGCCAGTGTGTTTGGAAGAATCAGCCCCACTGGGGGAGCGTACTGCATATCTAAGTATGGAGTAGAAGCGTTCAATGACAGTCTAAGGTAAAACATGGAGTGATGCATGTTAAATTATAGTGTTACTTTTAGGGGTCCAAGCGGTGTAGATGTCTTAGATTTGTGATAACAGGGGGCACAATAATATAACATATAATCTGTAACTTTTTTTGGTTAAAAATGAACAGAAATCAATTATTGAGCTAGTACATGACAGATTGAGCTGCCGGGTCCAATTTCGCAGGAAATGTCTGTCTGTAAACAAAAGGAAGAAGATACAGGTACTGTATCGCACGTCCAGGCACTGAGGACGGTGCAGCGGTTGTACCTTGTTTTTCCAGCAGTTGTTTACAATTTAAACTTATCATCCATGTTAAGAAAGTAACTGCATGTAACCTGCAATTTTATGTTTCAAACAGAGATGGCGGTAGAGAGTCAAATGAATGCATCTGCGATTTAGTCATTTACTTTATTGTTCACTCATTTATTGTATATTGTGTATATTTGGGTTTGCCTATTGTGTTTTGAACTTGCTTTCTCTACGGGGACAAATAATGTAAACTAAATGAGAAATGTCTCACTGTAACGCTTTGCCTATTTCTCTTTTCCTATTTTACAGGAGAAACATGGCTTCATTTGGTGTTAAAGTTTTATGCATTGAACCTGGATTCTTCAAAACAACTGTCACTGACTCCAGCATCATACGAAGTAATATGGAGAAATTATGGGACAGGTTGCCACAGGATGTCAAAGATGAGTACGGCAGTGACTACATGGACAGACGTGAGTTTAAATCCAACAGCTAGTTTATATTTCAAAGATGATGCGTTACAGTAAAATCTGCTTTGATCATATCTGACGAGAGACTGAAACTATTGTCCTGATCTCTCATTTATTGTGCTTCACCAACCTCTTGCAGTCAAAGTGATCATCCAGGAGAAGTTTGAGAAGATGTCAGATACAGATCTCATGAAGGTTGTGAGCTGTATGGAACATGCTGTGGCTGCCGTCCATCCACGTACAAGATATTCTCCAGGCTGGGATGCAAAGTTCATCTGGCTGCCGCTGTCCTACATGCCAACCTTCGTCTCTGATGCTTTCGTTTTAAAAAATGCCATTAAGCCAAAAGTTTCAGTTTTGTAGATAAATACAGACTCCCTTACCTGCTGTACTGTTCCTGTGGTATGATTTAACACTGTAAACAAATGTGTTGATCAATAAAAACCTTAACCAGGCTACTGTGTATGATTAACATTTTCTTTGTTTTCTAAATATGGCTTAAGATACTCAATTTGTCCTAATGTATCATGTACATCTTAGACACTCAAATAAAACCAAAAAATCTCATAGCAGAGAGTACATCCTCTTTTGACAATGTTATCGTTCTTTAAATAAGAGAATATGAAACCAATAAAGATTAATCAAGTATTTTTATTACATAACTTGTTAATGTTCATCTTACCTGTATCAGTGTTTATTGTCTAGCTGTCTTTCAACACACTTGTAGAGGTAAAACAAGGAGGCTGAAGGTAAAGTATGAATGTTCAGCAGCTGACAGAGGCCAGAGGGGTTATTACACAATCATGGTGACATGTAGGCTGTGTCTTATTTTCAACCTTTAACCCTGTAAAGTGTTTGCAGCCCCTCACACGCTTCAACACGGTGGGACTGATACAGAAGTGAACACACTCGTTTTCACACGCATTTCACTGAACAAGGCACTGGAGACCGTCCTCTGGAGTCATGGTACGTCCACCTCTTCTGGAACTGAACACATGCAAATGATTTGTGTCAGATGTTTAACAATGAATGCATTTACATGTATGCATTTACATTTATGCATTTACATTTATGCATTTACATTTATGCATTTGGCAGACGCTTTTATCCAAAGCAGCTTACAGTGCATTGAAGTTATGCATTTTCTTAGTACATGTACACTCTGGGAATCAAACCCACGACTGATTCCCAGGGCATTGCGTTTGCGCTGCATTGCGTTTGCATTGCGTTTGCATTGCGTTTGCGCTGCATTGCGTTTGCATTGCGTTTGCATTGCGTTTGCATTGCGTTTGCGCTGCATTGCGTTTGCATTGCGTTTGCATTGCGTTTGCGCTGCATTGCGTTTGCGCAAACGCAATGCTCGACCCCTGAGCTACAGGAGAACGCATAAATGATATTATTAAATCTGTGTGTAGATACACCGGTTGTGTATCCTTTGTCAGTAAATACAAGTCAGTGTTTTGGGGCTACAACTATTTTATGAATCATTTTTTACTGTAATTTGAAGGAATAATTGTTAAAACGCCCCCTGGCGGTGCGTGAAAGATGTTCAAAAACAACTTTACAGCAACCTGTTGCGCACACGGTCTCTGGTAATCTGGATTTAACCTGATCCTAGACCAGGCCTACGTGCGATTAAACCCGCAAGTAACTCGTAACTTTTCCGCTTTGAGATGAACCAAGATCAGCTATTAAGTGCGTGAATGCGTTACGTGATTAAAAGGATAATGAATAAAGCAAGTCCGCTGCTTTCCAGGGATCTGGAGAGGAGAGCGTCCTTCTGGACTGTGTTCAGGTGAGAATGTAAATGGCTCACCTGTTAAAACTACATTAAAGTAACGTTTAAAGGAAACGTTTCAGCAACGTTTGCTTTGTCTTGTTGAGATAAATTCAGCGCATCTCTCGCAGGTGCTCTCCAGTCACCCGCTGCGCTCCTGCGCGCTGGCGGCCGCCGCGCTCCTGGCCGCCGTCTGGATCATCCGAGCCCCGCGTCACATCCGCGGCACCGCGGAGAAGCACGTCCTGGTGACGGGATGCGACAGCGGCTTCGGTCGGCTCGCGGCCCGGCAGCTCGACCAGCTGGGCTTTCGGGTGATCGCGGCGTGTCTCACGGAAACTGGCGCCTCCCGACTGCGCACGGCGGCCTCCCCCAGACTGAAGACGCTCCTGCTCAATGTTACCCGGAGCGCAAGCGTGGAGAGGGCGCTGGAGTTCGTGCGCAACGAGACCGGGGAGAGAGGTGAGACGGGCGGCTGGAGGGGGGTAGATAGGGTGCCAGCTCGAGTCAAGCACAGGAGCAGATAAAGCGGAGATACAGGCCTCAGACCAGCTCGTAAATCTGCATTTTTTGGTCAACGTTTGGACAGGCCGCTTTTAGTTGACCTGGAGGAGCATCTTTCCATTCTCATACCATCCTTGCACATCATCATTTAATATGGCATCATTCCTCCAACATGCATGTGATTTATGCAATTGTTTTGTGTTATATATGCATGATTGTTTAACGTGGCTTCCCACTGTCACCTGGTACCAGACTAATAATAATAATAATAATAATATGTTAATAATAGTAATAATAATAGTAATAATGATAAAGTACCTACAGTACCCTAGGGTAAGTATACCTTTGCATTATTGTAATAATGTATAGCATTTAAATAATATATATATATATATATATATATATATATATATATATATATATATATATATATATTATAATCAAATAATGAATGTGTATCATAAAAATGTGACATTTTGTGACTTTATTTGTTTACTTCATTATACTTGATAAAACTTTTTTTTATGTCAATAAAGGTATTCGTTTTTTCCCAGTTAAGCTCTTAAAATATTACATTCACTAGAAAATACTCTTTTGATATCTATAAAATTATTTTTGAAAATCATTATTTATCCACTGCTAAGCATCCAAGTCACAGAAAGTCAAAACTGAGTGGGAACGATCATGTACAGTACAGTACAGTACGATTGTAAAGCTGTTCATCCGTGTAAGATACCCAAACTTGTAACAGCCTCATCTTTCTTGCATCAGGTCTGTGGGGCTTGGTGAACAATGCTGGCATCTCAGTCCCCATCGGTCCCACAGAATGGATGCAGCTGGAGGACTTTAAGAAGGTCATGGATGTAAATCTGGTGGGCCTCATTGAGGTGACCCTGAAGTTCCTTCCTCTTCTGAAGAAGGCTCGAGGAAGAATTGTGAACGTTGCCAGCATACTGGGCCGACTCTCTCTCATCGGGGGAGGATATTGCCTCTCCAAATGGGGTGTGGAGGCATTTTCTGATAGTTTGAGGTATGCCTGGGGGTCATCAAAAATGATCTGAGATCATTTTTTATATTGAACTACATTTTCATAAAATATCTTTAACCTCTGACCTCTTTCTCTTGTTAGGAGGGATATGCTGCACTTTGGAGTCAGGGTAAGTATCATTGAACCAGGCTTTTTTAAGACACAAGTAACAGATTTGGGTCTTATTGAAGATGACCTGAAGAAACGATGGAACGGTCTTCCAGCAGAGGTCAGGAGATCCTACGGAGAATCGTACCTGCAGGAATGTGAGTACCAGTGATGTCACAATGTCATGACATCAGTTTTTGATTGTTTTTATGTAAAGGAACAGTCAGTCATGATATACTCACTCGTGTTATTTCAGACTTTATGTTGTGCATTTCGCTCAATCTCTCTTCAGATATGAAGTTGCAGGCATTCTCTATGGGCCTTCTGTGCAGCAGTGACATTTCCAAGGTGACATCATGCATGCTGCATGCTCTTTCAGCGTGTAATCCTAGAACACGATATACGGCTGGTTGGGACGGCAAGCTTTTCTGGATTCCTCTCTCGTATATGCCTACCTGTGTAGCAGACTTCATCATGAACCTACTCCTGCCATTTCCAAAAGCAACCTGAGTGTTGGTCCAAACAAGTACTGACATCATAATCCGGCTGTCATGCTGGTGTGAGCACAGCAATCAAACTTCAGCTCCTGTAGTTCATGAACAGCAGGGTTAGTTTGGATAAATAACTAGTAACAGTCATGTACGTCTCAAAGGCTCAGAGGACCTGCCTTTCTTTTTTTTAGAAAATGTATATCACATATTGAAAGGACATTTTTAAGCTGTAATGATGAAAGATTTGGAATACAACATTGTTGTTAATATAGAAATAAAGGAAAAAGATATATAACCAAAATTTGTTGAATGGCATTGTTTGATAAATACTATGAGAAAATTCTATGCAGAACAATATAAAGCTTAAAAAATCTGCACATTTGTTAAAAAGCGAACAGATTTATTTGATTTTTTATTTCACAGCAGCATTAATTTGTTTCCAGTTCCATTTTATAGACACGTGTGCTTATGAATATGAAAATATTCATATTTGTATTTCTATCATTCTACAAAATCACTCAAAATATATTGACTTTGCCACCCAGATCCACGTCATGAGATATATATATATATAAAACACAGTAAATATAAATAGCCCTTCACACTCTAGTGGGATGTTGGAGATCTCTGAAACTGGCAGAAAAAGGGTGACAGAGTCATAAATATTCACATGTATATAAGCTGGGCAATTTCAAGTATTATTTAAACCAGATGAATGACACAGTCTTCTTTCTCTGTTATAACATTTACTTATCTGGCAGGCATATTAAAGTCACTGCATATTATTATTTTATTAATACTTAACGAGACTCCCTTTCTTCAGAGCAAGAAATGAAGTATCTTCTCAAATTCAACGTTACTCCAAATGTACTGGTGGATGTTTACAGTCATGCCCAAAAAAGTTCTGAGTACAAAGCCCACATTAACCAAAAGAAAGTGTTCTGGTATTACCGCTACTAGTGTTTTACAGCATAGTATACTAACGATGCATTCCTGTCATGTTGTATACATAGAGTATTTGATAGTAGTCACAAGTGGATCACATGACTAAATCAGGAGTGTCCAGCTAATCATTTTAGCTGAACAAAATATGCTGTGGACTTCTGCTCTTTTTCTCCTGAAGCTGGCCACTCCACAAATGAGGTATATTCACATATGTGATGCATATGCGCTTTTCGTTCCAGTGGCAAAACAAAAATAATCATAAAATGGCAAAGAGTCAAAGCACACAACTCATACGGTCACGTTGGCATGTTTGTGTATTTCCAGAAATAAGTGTAATCTATTTCAAAATAACTTCTTAGCAGAGGATATCATCAACAAAATCTTTTCAATTTACAAATGTACAAAATATTCATAACATTCTCTCTCAGCAGCATCGATGCAAAGATATACAAATATGACATTACGATAATAAAAAAAGAATCATACAAGAATTGGCATACAATGTCTCCGAAGGCAAACTCTGGACAGACCGTATGTTCTGTAAGCTATACAAAGGTTTCATCACATCTATTCTCATATCGACCTTTTTATTTAAGATAATCTTACATTGATTTCTGTTGTATGTGGGCTGCATATAAAAATAGGATTCTGTGCAAAGGAAGTGTGTTTCTTTGTATTTCCCATGTGTGTGTAATGGTTATATTTCACTGTCCTCTTTAACCAGGTTGGCTGTATCTCTGAAGGTGTCCTCTGTTGGAGAGTAGCTGCTGAGTTTCTCTCGTTTCTGGGCTTTGGGAGGGGGATCGACTGGAGACGGTTGTGTTGTACTGCTGGCTTCTACACTTCCAAGAGTCTGATCATCCTGCATCTACAACACGAGTAACAGATGTTTACATCCAGTGCTGAAACTGTCAAACTTCTCAAACCATCTGTAACGGCCACACGTCACAATACAAACTATTCATGATATAAAGAAAATTAAATAATATATTAAATATTTAATCTGAGGTTTGATTTGGTTCTCACCTCTGAATAAGTCGGGTTTTCAAATGTCGAACTTGGCTTAAGTTTTCTTTTAAAGAAGCTCCATTTGGACTCCTGAAGAAAGGAAGAATGAATAAATGAATGGATGATTGGATAAAAAAATGGTCACATGAACAAAACAGACAAAACAGGGTTGATGGGCAAACTGAAGATGTTCACATATTCCTACCAGTGTGGACTTTTGCTCCACAGGGATGCTCTTCACCTCCACAGCCTGCTCATAAGCGTGATACGTTGGGTTCGAGAAGTTATTCTGGTCTCCACTGACATTCACAGTCACCTGTATGAAATCAAGCACGGAAACATGGTTGTTTATATTTGTAGGCAGTTTCTAGAGAGCTATGAGATGCTTTAGAGATATAATGTACCTGTGTGGCATCTATCACTGCAGGATCATTGGACGGGCCTGCTGTAGTTGAGTACAGAGGATTCTCAAATGTAACCGGCTGCCTCCCAGAGTCTACAAAGTTCTCATCCTATCAGAAACAACCAGAAGATCCAGATCAGCTACCAACTACCGAAATCCCAGTAGATGTATCACAGCTAACAAATCAATGCCTTGTCCATAGATTATAAACAATTTCTGTTTTCCATTATTTTAGTCTTGAATAAAAAAGTGCTCATTTTGTGTACATATTTGTGATATATATTCATGAAATCAGCCTTTTCGTGTCTTTTTATCTTCCACTACATTTAACAGCATCTTCAGGAGCTGGATGTCATGACCAGATGAAATCTGCTGTTTTTTTACATTTTCTTTGCAGATTTTGTGGGTAGATGTTCCATGGTAAACATGGTCAATTGTATTCAGCAGACTATGTTACTATTTTTACCTGAAAGCGTTCAGATTAGCCAAAATATTTCATAAAGCAACACGTCAGGCAGGAACGAGTAAAACTCTATGCATGACTGGTGTTCAGAGCTTCTGTGGGTGCGGATTCCATTATGGGTCTGATCACGATATGATCATTATTAATGATACACCTGAATCCTTTCAAAACAGATCTAACATTAACACTGGGGTCAAAGGGTCAACCAGAGATTTTACGCCCCACAGATAAGACAGAGGAATGTGCTGAGTGCACTTAAAGGTCGAGGAGAAGCAGTTAGTGTTCAATGAACAAACATGGGGCATGTGTACCATCTGCATGGCTCTGTCGATGAAGAACACCCCCAGAGTCTGAGGCTCCAGGTCCATCGTCACATTGTCGCCCGAATGGAACGACACCCCGTTTCCTGTGTCGCCTGACTTCACCAGGCTGCTCAGACTAAACAGAAACAGGGCAAAATATTAGCGGATATACTCTAGCAAAAAATTTATATTTAGATAGTACAGTTTCCAGCCTTGTATCATATTTAATATGCTGTGTTCCTGTGGCTCATTTGGTAGGGCATTGCATTAGCAGCTCAAAGGTTGTGGGTTATCCTGTTGTTCTGAGAAAAGAATCATTTGCTTGCTGGGGCAGCGTGGTTTATTATTTAAGGTAATGAAGTTCAGACATTTTTAAATGTGGCATCCTGTTTGTCAAATACTGTTTAAGTCCACTGCAGGAGGCCGAGAGGTGTGTTTACCTGGGTAGTTTAGGTAATGATGGAATGAGGGAACCAGTGCGCTTGTAGTTGAAGAAAATTGCCACAGCCAGAGCTCCAGTTATCAGAATAATAACCACTGCTAACAGAACAGCCACAGCTACACAAACACACACAGTATGTAAGAAATACTTGGAATGCACACAGTCTAAATCTATTACACTTCATTTGACATTTGCAGTTTTTGCTGGGGGTGAGAAAACTCCTCTGTGAAGTTTACTGAGGTGTAAAGATGCTGAACTAGCTGGTATCAGTCTGGTTAGAGTTATTAGAGTGGATATATAACAGAATCACATGACTCTATGGCCTAATTTGAGAACTGTGAGCAGAAGTACTTACTCAACACTTACAAATAAGCAACAAATTATAGACAATTATTAATGACTAGCAAAGCATTGAGTGACAAGCAGTTGTCACCTGTGCCTGCTGGAGCACCTCTAGACCGTCCCATCTCACAGTAACTACCAGAGTAGCCATAAGGACACCTGAGGGACAAAAAACAATGATGAGATTTTAACAAAACTGTTTTCACAAAACAAAGCCTTCTCTCTTCCTGCTGTCTCAGGCTTACTGCATATATTTCACTTGTGTTATCCTAAAACAGAATTCAAAAATTGCCTTAAGGCATAGTGCACCAAAGAATGAAAATTAGCCCATAAATTACTTAAAATGAAATTGACAAACACATTGTTTTACTTCAGACAACATTTTTAACCCACAGGAGACGTATGGATTATTTTAATGATGGATGGATGCGCTTATCACTGCCATTACAAAGCCGGCAAGAGCCAGGAAATGATTTAATAGAATTTAGATTCAGTTGGGCTAAAGGCAAAAAGTCATATACATCTAGGATGACTTGAGAGTAAAACTTGATTCAATGTTATTTGTTTGTTATTGTTTAATAGTTTTTATTTCTTCTTATGCATTTTATATTGTGTTGTTATGCTTTCATGCATTTACTAAAGACATTATTCATCTGTCTGGCATCAGAAAGTCTTAAAAGTAGAGAATTAACTGTTTTGGTATCCACTTTTAAAAGTGGAGTTTCACTTTTATTTACTAGGAGGACATTTTTAGCTGTGAAAGATACATTGTTTTCTACTCTATATTCCCTATATAACTTGTATATCATATATAACACCAGACAAGCAACAGAACCATGGAAGCTCTTTCAGACGGAGCTGATTAGCTGTCAAACTTACTTGCATTTGGGCAGGTCACCCTCATCAGTGTAGCATGTTCCTCCATTCATGCATCTGCATGCAAGAGGCATGGACACCTCTGGCTCAATGGCTGTAGGTGTGAGTGGCAGGTGCAAAATAATCACAGCAACATGAGGCACAACAGTATCACATCACAGATCAAACACACCACCTTCATCACAATATCACAGCACTGAAAACATCACATTACAGTAACATTCTCTTATCATGCAGTTTTAGATGAAGCGCATGCATATCGTGAAGGTTGTGATGTCACCAATCAGCTGATAACAAAAGGGAAGAGTGAAGAGTCAGTATGTTACTTACCGGCATCACATTCATTCTTGTTGAAGGTGAGAAGACTGGAGCCCTGCGGACAGGCACAGGTGTATCCACCTGGCCGCAGCAAACACAGGTGACTGCAGACATCCTGACAAGGGTTGAGTACTGCAGAAAACAGCAAAGATAAAGGAGACAAAGACAGAAATTAACTTATATAATTAGATAATTAATATAATAGAAATTAAATAATTAATAAGTGATACAGGGAGAAGGATGTTGTGATTGTTTAGTTTTCAATAATTTATGGATTATCATACATTTGGTTTGCATTTATCAACTTTAAAAAATCAAATGAGATGAAATAGCTTTAATTTAAAGCTACAATGTGTAACGTTTTTGGTTAATCAGTTACTGAGCAAGTACATAACAGATCAGCGATCAAAATGGCTTCCTTACTTTACCCTGATCCGCAATGGCAAGTTTATAATAATGATTTATAATTTGTGGGGTCTGAATTCCCGGAAAATGTACAAAATCAGTTGTTTAGAATGTAAACTCAACCTAATTAAGAAAATCACTCCGCACGTAATTTTAAGTTTTACTTTTAAGTTTTAAATAGAGATGGAGATTGAGAGACTGAAGTCACAGATTGTAACTTTAATTTAATTTACTGTATCATCAAAAACGTCATGTTTATATTGTATTCCCAGCAAAAATAACTTTATCATGATATATACTTATATATCCTTACTGTTACTCTTAATATCTCTTACTATATAATTTGCTACATCTGTTCCTGCAGTAAAACATATGATTGTATTCTCAATGATCAGCCGAATTTGAAGGAACCTGTAGAACTGTGTTCTGAATGATCTTCTGTCTCACCTGAACGATTGTGTCTGTTCTGCTGGTAGATTCGCACTTGAGTCAGCCAGGGGTTTATGGTCAACACCTTCACCTTTTCTCCTTTACCAAACTTATCTTTCTTCCACACCTCTCCCTTTTGTTTAGTGGTCCAGTAAACGTGTCCCTCAAACACATCTAGACTGTAGGGGTGACCGATGTCTGTAATGACAATAAACGTTAGAACAATGACCAGTCAAACTTCTAAGGGGTCTTCAGTTGTACCGCTTCAGTGCCTCACCTTCTGATGTGATGATTTGGCGGTCAGTTCCATCTGATTTCATAGACTCAATGATGTTGGTCTTGGAGTCACACCAGTAGATGCGGTTTTCATTCAGGTAGTCCAAAGCTAAACCTGTAGGCCAGCCCAGATCTTCATCTAACAGAACCTCCCTGTGCTGTCCATCCATCCACGCTGCTTCAATTTTGGGCTTCCTGCCCCAGTCGGTCCAGAACATCTTACTAATACACACACACATGCTGGGTTTTAATGTTTTATAAGGACATTCCATAGACACAATCATTTTTATGCTGTATAAACTGTATATTCTACCCCTAATTCCAACCATCACAGAAAACTGCAATTCCTGCAAAAGATTGTTCTATATGATTTATAAGCTTGTTTCCTTATGGGGACCAATAAGTCCCCACAAGATCCAAATTTACTGGTATTACTAAGACTAAGTCTTTACCCTAGAGAAGGATTGACCACAATAGCAGCTGGCTGATCAAGATCCGCGTGAATTAACCACTTCCTGTACCGCCCGTCCAGTTTGGCCACTTCAATCCGATTGGTTCCAGCATCTGTCCAATAAATATGCCTGACAGAAAAGATTAACAAGTACCAGTTAGGCAATCTGCATTAATTTGTTGATGTTATGAAGTTTCGAATGGTCATTTCTGGTACCGTCCAATCCAGTCCACAGCAATACCATCAGGACTGGAGATGTATCTGAGGTTGAGGTTCATCTCCTTCACGGGATTATTTCCATGGTCATCAAACGTGGTCATGTAAGCCCTCTTTATGGCACCGAAGTCAGAACCACGACCCAACACTGTCCAGTAAACTATACCTGTAACGTTCAATACCATACATTACAATGACACTCAGAATTTATACTATGATTAAACATATACAGCTCAGAGGGAATATAGTGTCTTACTGAGCCCAAGACCCTCTGGGTCCCATAGATAATCAAGGGCCTGAATGTGCTCTGCGTTATCCACATAATCAGAATACTGTGCAGACGACAGATTGAAGCGACGGATGCGCACATTATCAGGCAATAACAGAACTGGAGGATTTCCTGGAAAAATAAGCAGAGAGTGACATTGAAATGGAGAAGGTAACAGAGAGCTGTCCTCCTGTCTACTGCGACATTAAACCTATATTTCTATAACTATTTCTCTTGCTTCAACCACAGTCTTATTCACGGACCTCACCGCACTGCTTTCTGGGACTGTATTCTATGTGAAAGACATGTGTGCTGTCTTTTTGGTGACACACAAAAAAGCTATGACTTCTTAAAATACGCAGCTAGGTTTTGTGCTGCATTGATAATGCTAAAAATGATCCAGATGATGAGCAGAAAAAATGATATGAAAGAAACTATAGGGGGCAGTAGACGGTTAAAAAAGAAATATATATTTAAAAGACATAATAAAGTTGTATTTTTCACCCTCAGCAGCGCATTCGGCTCCTGGCTGCCCCCCCACAGATCGAAAGCCTTCAGCACAGAAACACTCATAACTGCCCTTAGTGTTCCTGCACAACTGAGGACATGTCCCGAAAATCTCACACTCGTTTATATCTGCAGAGAAAGCACATCAGTTAACAAATACAAGAACCAAAACACTGTCTAATGCTCAGTTCAGCTGTCTGATCATCTGTTCCATACAATTATATACATTTGTGGTGGACCTGAGAACATCTGACACCAGACTTCACCAGATCCTACATATACATTTCTTTACAAACCTAACTTAATGTCATCTAGGCAAAGCATGGCTACGTTCTAAAAAGGCTAAAAACTGCATTTAAAGATTGAGTTGGTGTAAAGAAGGAAGCGCCCTCAAATGAGTTTTTTTAATGTGATAAACACCTTAATAAATAAGAAACTGCATAGAATGGTTTTATAAAATGTCTTTCATTAAATGTCTTTCAAATGTCTTTTCAAAATACTTCAGTAAATACTACACTGATCTAGTACATTGAGTGCTGGTGAATGAAGGATTTACCACATGGAAAAGGGTTTTACAGGCAATACTCTGTAAATATTACAGGCAATACTCTGTTCTTTAGCCTGTTTTCCTGTAATTATTGATGTATTCTAATCATGTAAGCATTGAGATGAGGTCACAAACCGTCACAGGTGATCTTGTGCTCTGGGTTGGGTTTGTATCCTGGTCTACAGGAGCAAATGAAGCCTCCACTGGATAAATCAGTGCAATTATGCTCGCACAGACCCTCACTGCATGAGCGAACACTGCCATAGTCTAACAGAGAGAGAGAGAGAGAGAGAGAGAGAGAGAGAGAGAGAGAGAGAGAGAGAGACAGAGAGAGATAGGGGAGGGAAAGACAGAGTGAGAGAGAACTTTTAATATAAATAAACAAAAATGAGATCTGAGTCATATTGACTGCTTTTATATTTTCATAGTGATTTTTAAGCAGTACAAATGACCATCCAGATTCACTGAAGGGAAAACACATTCAGCCACACATTTCATTTTGAGAAAATAATACAGATATAACAATATACGGTTAATAAATAATCATTAAAATTAATAAATTAATAATACATTAATTCATTCATTTGGAATGGGTGTTAATATAAGGGTGAGTAAATTCAACACAATGTTCATTCTTGGGTGAACCATTCTGTTAACGTCTCCCTGCTTGCGTGTCTGCGTGTGTGCGGTAAACTCACGACAGCCCAGTTCATCGGTCTGATCGTCACAATCATCGTAATCGTCACAGACGTACTGCAGAGGAATACAGTGACCGTTTCCACACTTATACTCGTCTGCAGAGCACGGGCCATGAGTGGGCGTCACACCTGAAGGAAAATGTTCACACAAAAATCTGTTCATCTGTCCAGTTTCATCAGTAACAGATACATATATAGCAAACATACCAAAATAAATTGGCAATATTCACACCTTAATAAATTCTAGTCTGTTATTGTCAAGCTATGTTCATTGAAATCTCAGTCACTGATTGGCTGCTACTCACAATGCTCCGCCCTCTCGTCAGTGCCGTCACCACAGTCGTCTATGGAGTTGCAGAGCTCGTGGCTGTAGATGCAACGGTTGTTGTCGCAACGGAATCGGAACGGAGGGTCGCATGGAATGTCCACTGAGGAAACAAACAAGCAGTGAAGGGTGTGTTAGTGTCTTAGATGTTGTTCTTAAAGTACTCTTTTGTTTTAATTCTTTAATGCATGTATGTCTGCTCTGGAATAAATGTAAATCTGATCAGTTGGCAAAGACACAGACTCAAGGTCTGAGTTAGTGATTTTGAAACAATTAAGTGATTATTGTACTAACATTACCAGTTAGTGATTTTTCAACATAAAACCAGCAGTCTCTCCAGATACAAATGCTGACTGAAGCGTGTGTGTGTTTCTTACAGCAGAGATGAAGCTCCTCATCTGAATTATCTCCACAGTCATTATCTCCATCACACCTCCAGTGCGGCTGCACACACACGTGGTTCTTACATTCAAACAGAAACGGAGGGCAGTATGTGCTGTTCGGGTATCGTGTGGCTGAAACATACACACGTAGCCTTAAGTCAACATGAAAACAAAAATGACACACTTTCATGATTCAGCAGTGCATGTTATTAAAAATATTATGGTCTTTGACCATGATAACCTAGTTTTATGCAGCGTAACCCACAGCCATCATCCAACGACATACGTGTTTCGAGAATTTAAATAGATCTAACATGTCACACTCACGACAGGAGCTTTCGTCTGTGAAGTCAAGGCAGTCTGCATTGCCATCGCATTTAAATCGCTCTGCGATGCAGTGGCCGCTGTTGCACTGGAAGTAGCCTGGGTGACAGGTCCGCAGCTCTGAAACACATTCAACCAAAAGAATGAAGGCAATCTCTCTCAATATTCTACACAAAACGAATTAAACACTTCCTGCTAGTCATTCACAAGGTATTCCCAAAGTCCCTTTAAACGAAGTCCCTGCACTCGGAGGCCATCTTTGTAACGTCTCCTGGCAGCTATTTGAATCATACATGATCAAGCCTATCAACTTAATTCGGGGAAAACAGATATCTCTAAAATTGCTAAGGTGACAAAAAAACAATATATTTCCGACCAACAATTAAACCTGACATTAACACTATGCCATAATTTCTGTTTATTAAACTCAAATTGGACTATAAAAAACAGTTTTGTTCAGGGTGCTTCAACTACTGTGTCTCACAACACTCTGTACAGAGCCCCTCCCTCAGAGAGTTGTTAGTGTGTAGTGATTGATGATTGGCTCTTTCTACTAGAAGGCGGGACTTCATTCACTACAGCGGACATATTGAGCGCTGCACTCCCCGCTCCCCCATTCACAGTAATAGAACTGTGGCATCTTGTTAATTTTATAATCTTTGGTGTTCCCCACACACCCGCTTTCAAACTGAGAATAAATCTGGAATTAAACATGGTGGTGTGTTCCACAGGCAAACTCAAGAGGTTTTTCATGTTTTTAGGACTTTTCCCATCTTTCCCGTTTCTTTCACTCACCGCAATCCCTTTCATCAGAATTATCCTCACAGTCGTTGTCGTGATCACACACCCAGCGGTCAGGAATACAATGCAGGTTGTCACAGCGATACTCGCTCTCTGTGCACGGACGAGGGCCTGTGGATGCAAAACAAACATATCAGACACGATCACAGGCACTGTTTATGGATGCCAAAATGTGCATTTAGTCACAGGGGTGCGTTTATTGTAATTTTACAATGGCTTCAAACCTGACTTATCCAATCAGAGTTTACAGTTTTAACTATCTGTACAGGAACTACAGGTGTTCCTGTAGCTCAGTTGGTAAAGCATTACGTTTGCAGCGTAAAGGTCATGGGTTTGATTCGCAGGGAACATGCACACTTGCTAAAAAATGTATAACTGAATGCACACAAATAAAAAAAATGTATAACTGAATGCACTGTGAGTCGCTTTGGATAAAAGTGTCTGCCAAATGCATAGTTGTAAATATAATGTTCCATAAAACACATTTGTTTAGCTTGCTTTAATGGCATTGTTGTCCATTTTTTCTGCTTGGCTTACTCAGTACAGTAAAATGGAAGGGGTTATAACAGTAAAATGAAAGTAAAAGTTAACCAGCAGTTTATTACTGTAAAGTGCTGAACACTAATTTTTTTAACTCAGTTGATCTGGTATTCTTCTTCAGAAATGAGTCACAAAATCTTTACAATTCCAGAATTCACAGCAGAAACATCAGCATGTTTCAGTAAATCATTACACACACAAACACCTCTGACGGAGATAAGGGTTATTAAACTGCGGTTCACTGGACTGAAGGGTTATTTGATGATCTAAGGGTTGTTTTATACAGCTCACTACAGCTGTGGTGAGCGGGTTTGTGTTAAAGGGTCATTTCTCAGAGGTGAGTTCATTAGAGGAACGACCCGTGCTGATCACCCCTGCAGCTCCTCCGTAGGGAGGAAAAATCAGAGCTTCTTTCAACAAGCACCACAAAAGTTAAGCACAGGCTATTTGTTAACCTTGCAGACGTATGATGAAAGAAAACTGCTGTGTTTGTTTTTCCAATTTCTTCCCCTCAATGATCCTTTTGCTCATTCTCATTTCTCATGAAGAAATTTGTTCAAGTTCATTTTATTATTCCAAACTGTTATTATTCTCCAGTGAAATAAAAGTCATAGAGGTTTGCAAAAACATTAGACTAAAGAGTGACAGAATTATCATTTTTGGGTGCACTTCCCCTTTAATTTTGAAGACTCCATTTTCTTGCCCTCTCACACATTTGCTGCATTTTATAATGAATTCCAAAGATCTCTGAGTTCTTCTACTCACTGCAGTTGCGTTCGTCTGACTCATCCCCGCAGTCGTTGTCTCCGTCGCAGCGCCAGCGCAGTGGGATGCATTGGTGGTTATCACAGCGGAAATCACCCATTGGCTCACAGGTCAACTCTTCTGCAAACACAGATGACATGTATTTACATGTAGGAAAACATGTGTACTATAATCACAGTACACAATGACCTAACAGACACACAATATTCAATAACATGAACAGACACACACATTTCACTCGATTACACAAACCTGCCTCTCATTCTCTTTGAATAGCATGTGGGGGAGCGCTGTTGCTTTTTTGTTGTAAAGTATATTAACAGACAGCTGACAGGTCTGATAAACAAGACATTCTTTAGCACCTCGTGGCATGTGCTTTAATAAAGACATGATGATAACTGCAGCGAGGAGCTTTGAAGAAAGGGCAAATCCTGGACTTAATTACAGCCAGGATCAGTTGGAGGACAGGAGGATGTGTCCCTCCCCATAGACACTGACCAATGAGTCAGACCAGACACACAAGAGAAGAATTACAGGAGAGAATGAGAGGAGAGAAAGAGAAGAGCAAAGAGGAGAGAAGGAGAGCAGAGAATGAGAGAATGAGGGGAGAGCAGAGAAAGTGAGAATGCGAGGAGAGAAGGAAATGAGAAAATGAGAGGAGTGAAGAGAAAAGAAGAGAAGGAAAATAGAATGAGAGGAGGAAAGAGAAGAAGGAGAGGAGAGAAAAGAAGAATGAAAAGACAGGAGGAGAGGTGAGTACAGGAGTGTAGAGGAGAAGAGAGGAGTAAATGAGAGGACACATCCGTGCACACACACACAGAGAGAGAGAGAGAGGTGCCCCACCTGACCCAGGCAGTACATTCTTACACTCAGATTAGGGCGATCTCTCCTCTCTGTGCAGGATGGCACTAATGGAGCGAGGGTGAGCTGATAACACAGGGACGACCTGGGACTGTGTGTGTGTGTGTGTGTGTGTACACTGTTCAGAACACAGATCTTAGAGGACAGGAGAGTAAAATCAGTTAAAAAGGGAAATCTAACCATCCCCAAACCTTTATAAAATATCATGCACATGCTTTACACAAACATGCATAATCACACCTGCACACACACACACACAACTACACTAACACACTCTCTCCCATACACACACACAACTACCCTGGTGCCTGATACAGCCATACCTAAGAAATTCTCTCTCACTCACACACACACACACACACACACACAGTCCATAAATCCCTGCTGTGGCCCCAGACTTGACTCGGGTGTAAGGTTCGAGGTCACGGCCTGTCAATCAGAGTCTGATCTTTACTCACACTAATGTACCACTGGAGTGTGAGAGAAAGAATAACTCATTCTCTCAATCAATCATGAAACACACACAATCACAACACCATTAACATTACTGCTAATGGGGGCATTACAAAACAATTCCACACATGCCGTGTGATGATTGGATAAAAAATGTATTTGAAATATAATGTGTTATGTGTTTGTTTTGTTTGGTTTGCTCACCACAGTTTTGTTCATCACTGTTGTCTCTGCAGTCGTTGTGTCCATTGCACACGGCCCACAGAGGAACACAGCGATAGTTTGTTCTGCAGTCAAACTCTGTGTGGTTGTCGCATCTGTATTCAGGACCCACTACAAAAAACAACATGTATCTGATCAGCAACAATTTGCATAACAAAAATACTGACAGAGATTTAAATTCATATGAGTAAAATCTTTGAATCTTTAAACTGAGCTGATTCGCTGATTTGCTTTAATAAAATAAAACTCCATAAAACATCCCCCATATGTGTTAATGAACTCACTGCATTCGTCGATGGGCTCATCGGAATTGTCACCGCAGTCATCATCCACATCGCATTTCCAGCTCTGTGGGATGCAGCGGCCATTCCTGCACTTAAACTGTCCGGGTCGGCAGGTTCGGCTGGAGCAGTGGGCGGGATCTTCGTCAGAGTCGTCGCCACAGTCATTCTCGCCATCACATTGCCATGCCTCTGGGATGCAGCGCTTGTTGGCACACTGCCACTGATGCGACTCGCATTGGTGCGTGGCTGATAGACCAAGATGCATTTATTGCATTTAATGCAAAATATTAACTCCTAACGTATACACCCCTAATAAAACCTCAAAGTATATCAGAGGAGACATTTCTCTATTAAAAGTCTACTTCAGTCAGTAATGCAGACAGTGAGTAAGAAGTCATTTAGCAGTAGCTGAAGTTTGTAAAATTCAAACCTCAACCTTTCGGTGACCTGCTCAGATTTTTAACCGCTATGCCACATCATCATTAAAGACATTTATATGATATAAATGTGTTTCATACCACATAGCACACTGTCCTCATCAGAGCCATCAGGACAGTCCTGGTTGGAGTTACACAGGAAGTGGGGGCTGGTGCAGTTTCCGTCAGTACACTGGAACTGACCCAGTCTGCAGTGCCGAACGGGACATGTGGATGGCTCATCAGATCCATCCCTACAGTCCCTCTGACCATCACACTTCCACCAGATAGGAATACAACTTTGGAGAGTAACAAAATTGGATTGCCAACTTATAAACAACATTCATAATTATTATGGAAATAGATACATACATCAATCACAACAATCTTATGCTCTTGTCCAAAACCTAGTGAGCTGCTTAGATAGCCAGCATTTAAAGGTACCACAGACAAGCTCCTGACACAAAGGCTATTCCTTTGTAGGTAGGTTCTTTTTTAATAAGCAACATAATTATGCTGCCTTATATGATATTGTAGATATTCCCATAAGATTCTTTTAGACCAATGTGAATGCAGCATTAAATAGATTGTTGACCTGACTTTATCAGTGACTTTATCAATGTCACTATCTTAGTAATTGTATTTATTTAATGCCATATCAGCAACAATGACTATTTAAATGGCAACCACAGAGTATTACAACTACCTAAAATAAACAAATAAACTATATATTGCACACAGTAATTTATCTATCCTTATAAAATTATAAAAAAGTAGCAATAGATACTAGTTATGCAAGCCCTTTCATTTTAGTATTGTCTTGGTGACATTAAACTTTCAGATTTTATTCAAATAAATCCAGAATTTAGAGTCTAATTCACTTTAAGTGAGGAATGCTATTTGTATGAGTTGCTGATTATGTAGAGTAATGCAATTCAAACACTTCTGAGGTTCCCTTTAATTAAAATGCGATCTCAGAAAGTAGCTGTCTATGTAGACTAGGCTGTTTAGACTAAGTTTTGTAACAGCTTGATTTTAATATCATAAAAATAAAAACACCAACCGCTCGTTGTTTGCGCATCTGTACTGCGTGCTGGAGCACATGGGCAGACAGCGGGCCATGCCCCCTATCTGCACGGTCAGGAAGTGATCAGGGCACTCACAGGTGAACCCTTGACCTCCAGCTCGCAGGAGACACAGGTGAGAACAGCCTCCATTATTCACAGCACAGGGATTCGTCACTAGAGGAAAAACACAGGGTGACTCAGAGGATCTTAACTGGAGGTCGTGACCCACTAATGCATCAGTGCGGATAGGGCTGCAGACAGCAGGGATAAAACAATGCTAAACGCACATAATAAAATGCAACTAAGCATATAATCTTGCACAGTTAGTGCAAAAAATACAAAGCTTTTAGAATTAGCCTAACAAAGAGGGAGGAAATGCTTTCATATCTTTTGTTACTGATGTCAAAGGTCATGCATCCAACCAATTCTATGGTTTGTTGCCACAAATTCATGTCAAATAAATTAGAAGCAGATCATTTAACATATTTTCAGAAGTTCATGGCAATGTTAAAACATTTCAACATTTTATTTGGATTTTCGTTTATTTTTATACCACTTTATACCGTTTATTTTTATAACACTCTTTCTCAGGAAAACCAGCTGAGGTGGACTATATCTTCTTACAAAGAACAAGGATGTGGCCTCACATCTCTAGCTCCTCTTTCTAAAGAAGACCATAGATAAGAATTTAAACTACCTTTCCTGCCAATTACAGCAATGATAAAGCATTTCGTCTTTCGTGTCTGTGAGAAAGGAAAGACTGACGGCATTGTGTCTGACCGCGTGAATATTGGCAGAGAGTCTTAAGTGCATATTTAAGGAAAGTGATCTAGAGTGAGATAATGAGCGATAATGAACAAAAGAGGGACGCCTGCGACCACGTCTCGCTCCGGTTACTCTGTCCTGGGCTCACCTATGGGCTGACGGTAGGGGTGGCACACATGGATGTCGAAGGGTCGGTGAGTGGTGTTGACGAGCGCTTGCCGTCCCGAGCCGTCGTATTTGTTTCCCTTTTCCACTGTGCGAGTGTTCCAGTCTGTCCAGTACACACTGTCCTCAAACACCGTGATGGCAAAAGGATGCGGCAGAACACCGTCGTAAACCGTGTGCCTGTGGTGTCCATCTAGATCAGAGAACCTTTTCAGAGAACAGATCAGAGAACCTTTTCAGAGAACAGATCAGAGAACTAGATCAGAGAACCTTTTCAGAGAACAGATCAGAGAACTAGATCAGAGAACCTTTTCACAGATCAAAGAACTAGATCAGACAACCTTTTCAGAGAACCTTTTCAGAGAACCTTTTCAGAGAACCTTTTCAGAGAACAGATCAGTGAACTAGATCAGAGAACCTTTTCACAGATCAGAGAACTAGATCAGAGAACCTTTTCACAGATCAGAGAACTAGATCACAGACAGAAGCATTTAGTATTAATAGTACACAAACTAGGGCTCACAAATTTTATTTTGATCTGAGCTATGCTGCTCACATGCATCTTATAGTTCTATATTCTAACTGTATGTCAACAACTGTGTCTTTATTTACCTAAAGGAAAAAGTAAAGAGTTCTGTCTGTAAAAAATATGCTGCACACAAAATATGCTGTTTATATATTTATATGCTAAAAAATTAGGGCAAGTAAAACTTTTCCAAAGCAGTCCCTTATGAGCATTCATTTAGATTAGAAAAGTTCTCTCAAAATTATCAAAAAGTTCTTGCAGTAACATTAGTAGAACTTTTTCTTATGTTATATATCATATATATAAAAAATATTCACAGGATAAATGAGAACAGGTCTTACTCAATGTAGTTGAGATGAGCATCAGACCAGTAGAGTTTGTCATTAGTGTAGTCAATAGTGAGACCATTGGGCCATTCAATCTTAGTTGTGATGATGGCCGACTTGTTATTTCCGTCCATTCCAACACGTCCAATGAAAGCTTTATCTCCCCAATCACTCCAGTACACATACCTGCGCAAACAGCACATTTAATTCCAAAAGCAGAAATAATAATCTGTATAAATTGTAAAAAATTATTATTTATTTACATAAATACTGTATCTACATAAATACTGTAAATACTGTATTTACATACGATCTGTACAATGTGTAGGTCTATAAATAAGGACCTGTACAGGTCTATTTTGCATTATAAAATAGTTACTTGCACGTTTTGTTAGCATTTAGCGCTCTATTTCCTTGCTGTCTTTGGGTTGTGACCCACCAGAACCAATTATTTAGGTCAGTGGTCTCCAATCCACGTTCCTGCAGATTTTAGCTCCACCTACTCCAACACACCTTCGTGGATGTTTCTAGCAATCCCAAAGACCTTGATTAGGGCTTGAGCCAAACTCTGCAGGTCTGTGGACCTCGCTGGAGACCTCTGATTTAGGTGATGCACTCCTGTATTTAAATTTGGAGTGTCACGGTTTCTCATCACTCACCCAAACTTTGGATGCACCACAATAGCTCTTGGGTTCTCAAAGCAGTATGTGTTATTAGCATCCACACAGTGTTCTGCTAACTTCCTCACAAACCGCCCGTCCAGCTCTGACACTTTCATGCAGTCGAGGAAGCTGTCCACCCAGTACAGTTTCCTTCCGACCCAGTCGACTGCTAGCCCTTCTCCGTGCAAAACTCCGTTCACCATGACCTCTCGGCCTGTGCCGTTGAAGAACATCCGTTCCACCACCCTCCTGCTCACATCGATCCAATACAACCGTTTCTCCACCCGGTCAAAGTCCAGGGCAACCACGCTGGTAAGGCCTTGCAGAATGAGCGAATAAGCTTCGCCATCTGTGGACAGATTGCGCAGGTAGTAGCGATTGCTAAAGATCAAGTATGGGGTGATGTTGCTGTTTTGCCTGCAGCTGCGGCCATCAGGTTCTCGGAGGAAGCCGGGTGCGCACTTGCACACGTATGATCCCAAGGTGTTCTCGCACACCTGGCTGCACACACTGGGCGTGACAGAACACTCGTCCACGTCGTCGCAAGTTTTGTTGTCGGACATGAGGCGGTAACCCGGCCGACAGGTGCAGATGAAGCTGGTGGGTGTGTCAGTACAGTTGTGGTCGCAGTGGTGCATGGATGGGTCTGTGCATTCATTGATGCCTGCGACAAAAACACACGTTGATTAACAGTCTGTAAATATGCTAAAAAGTTAAACTAAGTTCTAAAGCAACCAGCGTCACCAAAAGTTGTGTATTTTCGGTGCTTATTGCTTATGTTACTTTTGTTTAAGAGAACAAAATGATTAAAACAGTGCTTAGAGATCATTTGTTTGTGGTTTTGAGATGGAAAAAAAATCTGAAACCCCGAAGGCATATTCAGATGAGAAAGTTCATTATAAAAATATTTTCAAAAAGCTGAAATAAAAAAGCTAAATTTCCTTTATTATTTAGAATAGGTATAACTCAGTATTTTAATTATTTGCAAAAGCTGAAAAAATACTACTTACCACAGCCTTTCTCATCACTGTTGTCATTGCAGTCGTCGCTCCTGTCACACACTTCGCTGAGCGCTATGCAGTTTCCATTGTCGCACCTGAAGTTTCCAGGCGGGCAGGTAGGGGCAGGAGTCCTGCACAGGTGATCAAGCTCATCGGACTCATCGCCGCAGTCATTGTCGCCATCGCAGATGAAATCCCGTGAGATGCAGCGGCCGTTCTGACAGGTGAATTGGTGCTGCTGACATGGCTGATAGGTGCAGCCCTGCTCATCACTACTGTCACCACAGTCATTGCGACGGTCACACCTATCAGAGTCGAAACGCACAGCGAGGAATTATAGGAAAAACTTCTCCTGGACAACGCATGCACCTGTTACCCAATGAATTTGCATGAATTTTCCAGTCATTCATGATCACTGAATAGGGATTTTAAAAATGATATGATAAACAACGACAAAGGTGTAAAAGTGCAACTAAAGAACAAAGTACAACAAAACGTACAGTATATAAAGCCATATTTTATCTGAATTTAAAATAAACATGTTATAAAAAGAAGATTAAACTGTTTATATACAATTATTCTCTACACCATAAACTGTGAAGGTGTCAATAAGGTTTTTCTAACCTGTAGGAGTTGCGAATGCAGAGTCCGTTGCTGCATGTGAACTCGCTGGCAGAGCAGGACCTGCGTGTGCAGTTCTGATGCTCGTCGTATGCATCAGAGCAGTCTGCATCTCCATCACACACCCAGTCCCGCGGGATACACTTTCTCTGTGGAGGCCTGTTATTTATACAGGTGAACTCCTGAGGAGAGCAGGAGCGATTAGCTGTGCGTTTAGAACAAAACAGAAGAGAAGCCAAAATTAAAACACTGCATTTTGCACAAAATTTATGCTTGAATTAATTAAATGTTTTCAGACTGTAGCAGATTGAAAAAACAGAACTGCTGTTGCGGGGAACGGAGTTAAAGTCAGACCAAGCAATCATGTGATAAAAAAGGTTAAAGTTACTGACCGCAGTTGTGTCGCTGGTCTTCGTCGCTCATGTCCCCGCAATCGTTGTCTCCATCGCAGATCCAGGATGAAGCGATACATCTTCCATCATCACAACGGAACTGGTCAGAGTTGCAAGTTCTCACTACGGTGGCTGTAGGGTTCAAACACACAACAAAGAGGACTGATTGTAGAAGCAGGAGATGGGCGGCTCGCCCGAGGGCCATATCTCACCCCAACTGCAAAAGGAACTGTGTGAAATGTGTGGCCTATGTAATGCATTAAATCCCATATCCCTGAAACGTGGCTGAGTGCTGCTTGCTTGGATTCCACAGTCTCAGTGGAATTCTGGGAAAGAATGAACATTCCCATCTCTAGTGACCTGTTTGAACAAAAGGCACGAGGGGTGCTGTGATTAACGGGGACAAAAGCGCAAGGATGGGGCAGTGTGTGTGCGAGGAGGGGGTAGAGTGTGTCAAAGGAAGGGGCAGTGTGTGTTTGTGTGTGTACAAGGGCTTTTCTGCTGGACGTCACTCTGGAGGAATGTGACACACAACGGGGGATGGGCTAACCAATGACATCACAGACAGTTTTCTAAACACCAAACAATAAGTGACACCACCGAGGCTTCATTTACTGACAAAACCAAATATCATAATACAAAAAGGGTGTTATGTTGTGTTACTGTGGTATCTGGTGTGGTATCAAACAGGATGGGTTGTTTAAGTTAGTTTAGTTTAGACAAACCAGCTAATGACACAAAACATCACAGAGTTTCACCGTGGGCCCCTAAACGAGCAAACTTGCACCTGTTAAATTCACTGAACTTGTTCATTTACAAAAACAATACATATGTGCACATGAACACTGTTCACATGAACACTGGCTTAAACTAAATGATGACACCTAAACGCATCAATTTGCCCATAACAAACAAACAGCCCGTCACCATGGTAACCACTGAGGCAATAGAGAGATACCCACCATTAAATTAGCACCCAGAGACACGGCTAACTGTTCATTGACACACACAGTTGTGTTAGGTAAAGATTTACCTAATAATAATTTCTTATGGGTCATAAAACTCGTCTTGGCATTATTTGTTATTTTTTCAAATAATAACCCAGCTAACAATTTTAGGTTGTAAAAACGTTTTCCCAGCATTTCTATTAAGTAACAAAAACGTTGAAGTTCTAGGAACGTTTAAAATGTCCAGTTTTTAGACACCGAATTAACTTTATTGCTTGGTTATAAGAATGTTACTCAAATGTTATTTTTTCATTCTGTATCTTTTTAAAAAAACTTTCCACTAACAACTTAAGAATAATGTTTTTGATACATAGACTGGTTTTTGATAACGTTGAGAGAACTCAACGTTAACCAACTCTACCATCTCTGTGAATGGAGACAAAATCAGGGTGTTGTAGCAGGTTGAGCTTTATTGTAGTTTGTGTGTGTGATACTCACTGCAGGTCGAAGGCTCATCAGAACCGTCACTGCAGTCTACACCCCTGTCACAGTACCAGTGCCCGGGAATACAGCGTCCGCTCGAACAGCGAAACTCACTCTGGGAACATGTAGATGTGGCTGAGAAATGAAGAACACGAGGTCAGTCGGATGAAATGAAACAGATGAGGGCTAAATCACTCAACCGCTGTAAACCGGTACTAGGCAAACATGGGTTGTAAAATCTGATAATCAGTTTCTTTAAAGAGAGAACAGTGAGCACAGTGGAATCATTCGTGGATTTACATGGATCACTCATTTAACCATAATTACAGGACATATTTATTTTAGGTGGTTAAAGAGTTACTTATCTGTCTACTTTCCTTTAAGAGTTAAATCAACAATAAACAAGTTAAAACTTTACACAAAATTTATTAGTTATTTTGAATATTAGAACTAATATTATTAATACTTATTCATTAATAGTATTTGGCCATATAAAAATATTGCGCTTATAAAATAGTTTTGAGTATTGAGTTAATTTATCACAACCACCTGTAAATACTATGGTAGTTAGGGTAGTACTGTATTTATAATGCTACTGGTTTAAGGGTACTGTGTCACTGCCAGTATTTTGAGTACTAGTTTTGATAGCACTGTGTTGTTAACACTATAATCAACATTAACTGCACTATCTACCTAAATTCCAGAAGTCACATCTACCAAAATCAGGAGAACTTGATTTAATACAGCATGAGTTAACTCACTCAACCCGAATCTATTAACACCTGCCAGATCATGTTGTCACAGGAGAAGAGCAGAGAGTGGGAGGATGAAACCCACCACAGTGTGTCGGGCTCTCATCACTGTTGTCTCCACAGTCATTATCTCCGTCACACAGGTATGAGCGCGGGATGCAGATGTTGGTGGTCTGACATTTGGTGTGTTCAGGCTGGCATGTTCTGTCAGCTGTCAAACAAAGTAATAAGTGTTTGATGAAGCAGAGAAATCATCACAAATTCTTTACATGCTTGAGACAACTAGCTTGCACTGCCCCTGAACAGGTCAACGAACACCAACCAACGCAAAATTTCAACAGCTGTTGGGTTTTGTTAGATCAGCATGTTGACTCTGTTGCTGTTTGTTGGGTTGAACCTGGTCTCGCGTAGCCTGTCTTTTAGACTGACGGCAGAACAACCAAAAGGTTGTTTGACTGACATGTAAAGCAACTAATCACAGTTCATTTTGTTCAACGTCATGTTACCAGGTGGACTGTTAAAAGAACGTGACACATATTCAACCAATCAGATGGCGACTTCAAAACTTGTGAAGTGTTTACAACGAAGCTTTTGCTAAGCAACTTACGGCAGTTCTGTTCATCAGAGGTTCCGTTGTCAAAGCAATTGTTAATCCCGTTGCAGACGTAATCTCGGGCAATGCAGCGTCCATTATTGCATGTGAACTCAGTGCTGGGGTCGCATGGGCGGAACAGACAGCCTGTCTCATCGCTGTTATCTCCGCAGTCGTTGTAGTGATCACAGCGGTAATGATACGGCACGCAGCGGCCGTTGCCACAGGTGAACACGGTCGGCTCACAGGTGTGAAATGCTGCCATGCACATAGAAAGACAAACACAGACTCACAGTACATGCAGAAAAGCCTGAACCAGCATGAACTAGCTACTGTACGGCCTGCTGCAGTAATGGCCGCCTACCTTCACTAACTCTCTGTTTTACTTTAAGATGTTTAGAATTACCTGAGAGAGAAATAAACGCTGCCACTTGTGGGACTGCATGCAAGAGAGTGATGTTTCATGGAAGTGGTTAGTAAATGGTTATGGTCAGTTAATGAACTCCATCTAGTCTGTTCCAAAACCTACTGAGCTCCCTTGCTGAATACTACCTACATAGGCAGCTTCTAATATAGCAGCCTTACCAACATTAATCCTTACAGACTGTTCTGCATAGGCAGCAACTTCTCAGAATTGATTTCAATACTTTTGTGAACTGCAAAATGGTATTTTGAATCTATTGTATTTGTAAATATGATCAACATCTTTTTGGGGTTGTCGAAAGTTTTATTGAAGGCTAAAAAATCATACTGGCTACAGTCTGATCCCTTAAAATGCTGCTTATATAGGCATCTCAGTAGGTTTTTGAACAAAGCCTATATCTACAGGTCAAAGGGAGGTAAGCAGGAATACACACCAAAAACGAAATGACTCTTGGATCCTGGAGCAAGAGATTTGATGCAGATTGTACAAGTAAGAACAAACCAAGAAGAAACATATTAGTGAAAAGGTTTGGTCAGCGTGCAGGATGGGAAAAAGAACCATCAGCAAACAGAGAAGCTCAGATAGCAGCAGAAAGACTTTAAGCTCTGCAAAAGGTTTTTAATGTGCAAATTAAAGCAAGTACTGAACAAAATATCTGTTAGGTTAGGTTAATCCTCTATTAAAAGTGCATCATAAACTGTTCTGGAATGTTTATCTGAGCGAATCTCATTATTTAATATTATTACGTGAGCTATACATAATGACGCAGCTTACCACAAACCCTCTCCAGTTCATCGCTGCCGTCACCGCAGTCGTCATCATTGTCGCATTTCCACTGCGCACGAATGCAGTGACCATTCATGCAGGTAAACTGACCTGGCTGGCAGCGTGTGCCGTTGTCATGGATACAGTGTTTATTGTCAGCGAGATACCAGCGGCCCTCAGAGGGACACTGACACTCGGCTCCCTGAGGACCTGCAAGAAAACAGCATATCATTGAAAAATGACATTTACTGTTAATGTGAATTACTGATGCAGAATTTTAAAGATGTGACAGCATATTAAAACTGTAACCATTTCACATATGATGCATGAGTGATATTGATGGCTTAAAGGTAAATCAACATTCAATCAATCATCTATGAGGTTCCGTTTATCACAGGATGCTGCCTTAAGTACACAACAGCATAACTCACTGGGTTTTGAAACATTATTTTAGAGGATACTGCCTTTACATTTATGCATTTTGTAGATGCTTTTATGCAAAGTGACTTACAGTGCACTCAAGGTACACACTGTTATCAGTATATTTCTCCTGGGAATCCAACCCACGACCTTTTGCGCTGCATAGCAATGCTTTACCAATTGAGCTACAGGAACACTATATTCATAGAATCTATTATTGCAATATGAAGTTACCAGGAGTGCAGATATGACTGCAGCCACCGTTGAACTGCTCGCAGGGGCTGCTGCACTGCTGCTGTTTGCTATTGGACAGCACGTGGATGTCCATGGGTCTGGACGGGAGGTTCTGCAGCATCACTCTTTGGTCAGACCCATCGTATTTGTTCGCACGGTAGATGCTGCGTGTGTTCCAGTCTGTCCAGTAGATATGTTGACCGTACACAGTCATTGCAAATGGGTAGATGGCTGTGCTGACGATGACCTCGCGGTTAGCTCCGGTGATAGAGCACCTCTCGATCTTCTGTCTGAATGAAGAAAGCACCTTCAACATCATCCTACCACTTACAAATAGTCATTGTATAAATTAAAAGATAAAGTTAGAACTAGCATGATCTAACTTCTGAGTGGTGCTTTCTGGTATCTTGCTTTAGCATGTTGATGTGTTACTAGGGTGTTGTGGGTGGTTGCTATCTAGTTTCCCAAGTGAAAACAGCCCATCCCTAAATCTCAATTAAACTCTGGTTTCTGTGTAACACTCCAGTCCTTTATTCAATACAAGTTTCTGGATCTTTTTTACCTGGATTTTTTTACCTGCCACCAGATGATAAAAGCTGTTTATAAAATTACTTGCAAACAAACTGACTGATCTGAGATATTATTCATGCCCATGAAAGTAAAGGAACATCTGTTGTGTGCGAGTCATATATTTAGGGTAAAGTGTATTTACTATAATAATAGTCATGCTTGCAAAAGCAGGCACCACTAACTAGCATGATACATTGTTGGATTTTTCCAGTAATAATGCAAATGCTGAACATAATACAATATAATATAATGTAATGTAATGTAATAAAATCTTACAAGCTGGCATCTGCCCAGTACAGCCTCTGATCATCATAGTCCAGCGTCAGACCATTTGGCCATACCAGACTAGTGTTGACAATCTCTATCCTGAAGTTTCCACCCAGTGTGGCTCGCTCTATCTTTGCAATGGTTCCCCAGTCAGTCCAGTACATGTATCTGACACACACGCATTATGCATTACAAATGCAGTTATATTACAGAAGAGGTGAAAGAACAAACATCTCATTACAGAGACTCACCCTCTACATGGATCCAGCATGATGGCTCTGGGTCTGGGGACATGTGCTACGACAGTCCGCTGAGATCCATCCACTGCCATGGAGCTGATGGTCTGATTAATATAATCGCTGTAATAGATCCGCTTATTGATCCAGTCATAGGCAATACCGTCAGGAGCTCCCAAATCTCCACAAAGAAGAGGAAATCATTCCAAAATCAGCATGTGATTAAAGACATACAGTGCAGCCTATTTTAACAAGCAAAACTTGGGCCATGTTTGAATTGTACTATTTATCTATATGCACGAGTCTAACACTTAAAACAACAGCCTAGTAACCACTCAGAACATCTTAGTAATCGCTTAACAATGTCCTAGAAAATCCCTGGAAACTAGTCCAAACACGTTAACAACCAAGCAATAGTCTAGCAACCTCTTATTAATACCTTAGCAACCATTCAGAACACATTATCCACTGTTTAGCAGTACCATGGCAACGACCCAAAATACCTTAGCAACTACCTAACAACCACTTACAAAACCTTAGCAACCACTTAGCAAAGCACACATTGATTTTAAACTATAAAACAGCTTAAAACTTTAAATCTCTCTTCAGACTGCTCCAGTATTCAAACAACATAAGGCCTATATAACCTTCAAACTTCTTGTCAAGGCAACATTAAAAGTTTGCCTTTCCAACTTCAATCAGCAGTGTCTGTCATTGTGTATTAGTAGTTTAAATAAGCCGCCCACCTGAGGCCACCTCTGTAGCAGGGGAGGTAGGTGAAGCCAAAGTAATGAAGCTAATCTTGCTCTGGCCCACTCCAGAGCTCTGGGTGAAATAGATTCTGCCGTCCAGCCTGTCGAAATCAAGCGCAACTGAAGTCCGGGGCACGTTCACCACAGGAAAGGGCAGTGAGTGATCCTCTGGATCCAGCCGCAGGGACCGTACGGTGCTTTCCGTGGAGTATATCAGGTAATCATCCCGAGATACCACACAGCTACTGCCGTCCGCAGCCAGATTCCCAAACGCACAGGCACACTTCCTCGTCTGAGAGCCTGGGATGGCAAAGCAAAGGTGAGCACAGCCTCCATTAGACTCCAGACAGGGGTTGCTATTAAGCTCTTGGGCTGAACTTGGCTGCATTCTCCCGTCAAAGATTGTGACATCTCGTAACATGTTGATGTTGTCCCTGATCACCACCAGCTGGTCTGTTGCACCTGGCTGTTTGCTGGCTTGGAAAACTTTCTTTAAGTTCCTGTCCACCCAGATCACATTACCCTCGAACACGGTGATGCCGTACGGAGTCGGGTAGCGGCTTCCAAACCGTACGACTTCCGTCTCGCCCCCTTCAGGACGAATTCGTGCAATCATGTCCAGTGAATCATCAACCCAATAGATGTATCCATCTCGGTGGTCCAGAGCCAGACCTCTGGGGGTGACGATGCCTGAGGAAACCAGCACCGTCCGGTTGGTACCATCAAGAAAGGCCCGCTCAATTTTGGGCGTCTGTCCATAGTCGGCCCAGAAGAGGTATCTGTTCTTGGGGTCCACCACGATATGACGTGGCATGTCTACTTGGGTTTTGAAAAGTACGCGACGGAAAGTTGTATTAAGACGAACAACTTCAATGTACGTCTCGGTCAAGAAAGCATTTGTAAAATAAAGGTTTCCTGTTAAAAGACAAACCAGCTGTGTTACAGAAACATCAGTGTAGACACCTAAACATATTTAAATTTCAAAACCTACCAAGTTAATATGGCAGCCCCAGTTCACATATTCTGGTCAAAAGTTTATTTTTAACAGGTCATGGGTCACTGGGGCTACTAACTAAGGCTCGTTTGACTAATTTGTTAATCTTTAATCTTTACTAATGTCACCTGTCTGGACTTAACTAGCAGAACGCCCTAAAACATTCTGACCCTTGAACTCTCTCTAGAACATTCCAGAAGCAGCGCTTAATACGTACTATTCTGTGACTTAAATATTCTGTGGTTTACTTACCTAACTTATTATACCAACATGAATTGTGTTTTAGCTACAAAATTGTTTTAAACATTACAGTTGTACTGAATGATCAAGTAGCAGTCAAACAAAGCTAACACTAAAAATACAATACACTCTATGTGGACTTTATATGAAAGCCTGATTCACTAAAGGTTTACTTATTTAAACACAACATATGTATGAGCTGATCTAGGTAATTCACTGCCAATTGTCTATTGCAGATGCAGAAAACGGCTCATTTGTCGGTTTTTGTGGGTTTCTCTTAAAGATCCTTTTTATTAATGCCATTTTGGGCATGACTCAAAATGTCAAATGTAAATTGGCCTCTCAAGGGAGGTGAATTGTCTCATTTGCACTGTGCACCAAATTATATCCAGAAATATAACTTAAAAACACTGATAATTAATGCACTGTGTGTAGCCAATTACCAAATCTGGAACTTAAAAATATTAAATGTTAAAACAAGCACACAGCCCCTCACCTGCAGCCCAGTCCACGGCAATGCCCCGAATTCCATTGCGTCCGATCCCAGACGTGACGATACTGCGGAATCCAGAGCCGTCGGGTTTGATCCTGCGAATTCCGTTCTGAGACGCTACAGTGCTGCTGAAGTCACACCAGTAGATGAATCCAGAGGTCATGTGAACGTCCACATGAAGAGCATTGCGGCCTACAGGACATGCAGACAAATATATACACATATAAACAAAATGGAAAAGTAACCTACAATTCTTACAGAAAGATTCTACAAAATCTACAGATTGCAGCTTTAAATACGATTCTTACTTTTGTTAATTTTGTGAAATACAGCATGAAAAAACATGCCTTAATGGTTTTATACAATATAATACATTTATACAATATAATTTTGACTGTATTTAAATATATCTGCTGTATAATTCCATCATTAAATGTTACAAATTGGCTACTAATTGGCTAATTAAAATGATTGGTCAGCTGTAATGATGACCCACCCCTCCCTGCTATGGGCACCATGGCCTCTGAGTGGTCGTCTCCCTCCAGACTGAAGCCCTTGATAGCAGTTAGCATGGAGATGACCACATAGGACTGGTAGGGAGAACAGGTTCTGTTATCAGCGTTGAGTTTGAACCCTGTTGCGCAGGCGCAGCTGAACAATCCTCCGGGGCGTGGAAGACACAACTGCTGGCATGACCCCACGTTATTACTGCATCCATTAGCTGACCCTGCTGAAGCTGTAACAGCAGTTACTTTTTCCATTACCAATGATCAGTTAAAGAGATTTTTTATTTATTATTATAAACTTATTATTAGTTTAGTATATTCCTCCTTTGGGGGGATTTTGGAAACATCCAAGCTGGAACATCATGGGAATGAAAGGGAATTATGGGAAAATTTGGGGAAATTTTTACGAACTATATACATATACACTCATCTGTGTGCCATAATTCCCACATAGTCCCATAAATTACTGTTAAGTTTCCAAAATTCCCCGAATTTTGCAACACAATTCTGGAGCCACTCTAATTCAGCATGTTATGTGCAAAAACAAAATGTTAACCATTCTGGTAATGTACACACCAGATCTATGCTGGTATTTCTGGGAGATTGTGATGCTAATATGCAGGCTCTAATATTCAGAGACCTCTGCTTTGGTGTCAATGTCATCTCCTACTGAAAGAAGTTATACAATAGATGCCGTTCACGGCTGAGAGACTGAACGTGTGCACTGAGGGCCGAACAATAGACACTGATTCTTTTCCATATAAAGCCGAGTGTCCCCCTGAGGCAGAGAGGAACTAATTGGTAAAGTGATATCTTATTGAAAGCCATTCATCCTTCGCTGGTAATTGCTACATGGCCATCAAGGTTACGAATGCTTCCAGAAAAGACCACCCTAAGTCAACCATGGAATGAATCGGAGAAAAACTGTCCAAAAAGTGAATATACCAGCACTGTGAACTGCTGTGTAGGGAGCATTTAAAGCATTATAGCTGTACTCCCGATGCAAAGCCCAGGTAACAATTTTTGGTTGTAAGAACGTTTCCCTAACATTTCCACTTAGTAAAAAAATGTTATTGTTAAAGTTCTAGGAATGTTCAAAATGTCCAGTTCAAAATGTTCTATTAACATTATTGATTGGTTATATATTCAAGCATTTTTAATTCTGCAATTCTTGTATTTAATTCTTTAATTCTTGTATTTCATAGATTGCTTTATTATTTTTTGTACTCACAGTCTCTGTGATGCACTTTAAGTACTCTAAGACCGGCCACGTTATCTCGCATCACCACCCGGTTGAGTCCTGTGGCTTTGTCGACACGCTCGATCACTTCAAAATCTCGATCTGTGAAATACAGGTAGGATTCGTACACGGCCACGCCCCAGGGGTGGGACAATCCATTAACCATAGTGATGCGATTAGATCCATCTGGGTCTCCACGCTCAATCTAAAAATAAAAAAAACACTTTTGACATAAAAAAAATTGAAAGATCCTTTAAAATCAGAAGCACTGTTGTCTACACTAAGATTTAGTTCAAGAAACTTTATATTGATTTAAGCTTTTCTGATAAACGTATTATTCTTACGTTAAAGGTGCAGTAGCGATTTTCTAAAAAAAAAAAACACGTTTTAAATCAACATCCAGACAAACACACTTCTCCCTTCATTGCTCTGCCCTCAAAATAATTTTTAATTTTCTCAGAAATCAATTACTGCACTTTTTTACAAACCTTGCAAAATGATGCTCGATCATTTCAAATTGTCAATAAATCTGCCAGTTGCCTTTCACTTCAAAATCTACAGCATGAATTGACACGAATGTTTCTGACTGAATAAGTCAGTCTTGTTTAATACACTGAAGTGGAATCAGGTCGTACCACACCAGTTCCAGTGACAGCCCAGTACAGTTTGTTCTCCTTGATGTCTATGGTAATAAACTCCACATGTTCTAGGTTATGAGTGAAGAGAATCACAGGGTTGGAACCATCCATGTCTGCTGATGCCACCTTGGCCGGGATGCCGCTCTCTGTCCCCTGATCAGTCCAATACAGCTTTCTAAAAACAGACAGAAGAAGTAGCATTGTATATCATATAATAGATATATAAAGTTATTCTTAAGTTGCTAGTGAAACGTTTTAAAAATGTTACAGAATTAAAATGTCTTTGTAACTAATCAATAACATTAAAACAACACCTAAAAACTGAATGTTTAGAACATTCCTAGAACACTCAAAGTATCATTTTTAACATTTTTGTTACATAATGGAAACATAAGGGAAGTGTTCTTGCAACCTAAAATTGTTAGCAGTTTATACAAGCTTTACTTGTCTGTTTTTAAACCCCCCTGGCTCACCCGCGCGCTGGGTCAACAGCCATGCCGATCGGACTCCCAGCACCGGTAGGTGAGCCGTTATTAGTGATGAGAGTCTTTCTGTACTGAATTTCTCCTTTTAGTCTCAAAACCTGAAACATCAGACAAACAATGACAGAAACACAACAAAATTATTACACATTTTCCTTTAAAAACATGCTATTTTTGCCATTTCTTATAACATAATGGTAATAAGACCTTATTTGATTTGACACTGGTGATGTTTGTACAAGACACTGACCCCATGTGACCACCACTGTGTTATAAGCCAATTATATCATGGTTTATTAAGTGTTTTTACTCTGCATAAAAGCCACACACACACACACAGTGTATTTACTTTTAATGGCACAGAGGCAGACGAAATGTGTTTATACATATTTCAACTCTCCCTCACATCTAACAAGGGCAGAACCCTTACTATGACACAGTAAAAGAACATTTCAAGGTTTTCCAACCTCAATAGCCTGTGAGGAAGGGTTGGAGTAGTACAGATTCTGCGTCATCCAGTCTAGAGCCAGCCCGACCGGAGAACCCAAGATGGCTGCTGGGGCAAACTCAGTTCTGTTAGTGCCATCTGACTTCACCCGATGAATCTCACCCTGGGCAGATGTCAAGACACACTCTCAGCATCTCAGTGCAAATAAATAGACAACAAGTTTAAACTCAGCATTCAAAACAATTGTTAACTTGTGAAACCAAAAACTTGATTTAATTATCTGATAATCCAAGATGTGTTTTTGTTATTTACCGGATGCTCCACCCAATAGATCATTTGCTCGGCATCATCAAAGTCTACATCATATCCATTCTGCAGCCCGGCCACTGGTACCATGGCGTCATTGCTCTTGTCATTGGGATTGAGTGGGATTCCATAAATGATGCTGTCCCTCACCACCACCAAAAATGGATCTTCAACTACACAGTCATCAGTCACATATCATAAAACATCATAATCCTGGGCTTTCCAGCAGTGTAGCATTTGATATAACTTTGATCCAGTCTCAGTCTTGAGTTTTACATTTACATTGATGCATTTGAAAGGCACTTTTATCCAAAGTGACTTACAATGCATTCAAGTTATATGTTTGATCAGTACATGTGCTCCTGGGGTTAAACCTTTTGAGCTGCTAATGCAAAGCTCTACAGGAGAAGTTTTGCTGAGCTACAGGAGAAGTTTTAGCCTCAGGACTGCCCACTGATGTGTATTACACACTAAACTGGTACAGTAAGTGTCAGTTCAGTTTTGTTTGAGGCAGTTAGTAGCAAGTAACCAAGATATCTACAAGCAGGTAGATGGTGAAAACTGGCCTGAAAATAAACTCCCCTGTGTCAGCACTGTTGTTTGAAATAAACAGCCCAGAGACTCTCTGTTTGTCTGGGTAAATTGTTCTAGTCTTATGGAAGAATGCACTTGATGTCGCTAACAAAGACTGAAACCTGAGCGAGGTCGAGTGTTTGCTCTAAAGAGAATGTTAAGAACTTCTTAAGAGTGCTTTCAGCCGAAACTAAGCTAAGGCCTTTTATAATAGTAAACGTTTTCTTTCAAAGAGAGCTTGCTTAGTAAATCGAAAATAGGTTTCTGCTGACAAGTTTTCATTGCCCTGAAATCTATATCCAGTTTAACAGAAGACTGCTCTTATCACTGAGGAGCAGATTAAATGGAACACAGCCAGCATTAAAAACTCAGATGCGTTTATTATAAAACGCAGAGTGTGTAAGACAACAGAAAGCAGAAATAATCTTCCAACTGTAAACTCATTTCTGCAATGAATCTCGTTTTTGTCATATTTATTAAAGTCTTATCAGTCCCACATATCTGTATTACAAGGTCAAAGGTCACTTGTTGTGTATAGGTGTTTACCTCTCACACAGGTGAAGAGATCGGCAGCGAGAGTCCATCCAGATGGACAAGCACAGGAATAGAACTTCGGACCGCTCGCTGACAGGAGACATATGTGAGTACAGGGGCTCAAATGGGGGTCGCAGGGGTTATAACCTGCACAAAGAACCAGAGTCATGATTTAATTCTTCGTATAGGTGGACACTTATAATGTTAGCAGATGTTTTGTGTCATTTAGGTAATTTCGTTTTTCAAAACCATGCTCTCTTGGACTATTACAATTAAAGGGGCTATTTGTTGCTGGGCTATCTTTAAGGCTTTGGCGTACATGCCTGTTTACATGTGAAATAAACAATAATGCTTGGATGCATTCATGCACAAGCTGCAGCTTGAGTCTACTGTAGACCAAGACCCTTAGACCCTTTGAGTCTAGTGTAGACCAAGACCAAGTCCTATGTACCTGCAGGCTGTCTGGCAGGATGAACTGCCACCAGGCCCATGGGCTGAGGCAGATTATACAGCATAACCGTCTGGTTCTGTCCATGCCACTTGTTGGCCCGGATAACACGGTTGATGTATCTGTCCGTCCAATACACAAAATCCTCAAAAATCGTAATTGCATGGGGATGTTGCAGTACCTTTCAATGAAAAACAAGAGGTGATTATTCACTTTTGTATGTATTTAACAACAGTAATAATAACAACGAACAATTATAACAAACAGAACATATTTCAGGCCTAATATAAACAAATACATCCCCCCCGTACAAATCATTAATAGAACCCCCTCAATTATTCTATCTCTGAATCACGTTCAACAAATTTATAGCAAAAACATCACCAGGTCTTACCAGGTCACTTGCCAACACTTGTTTTCTGTTCTTTCCATCATAGTCACAGTAATCTATGAAGTCCAGGTATGCATCAGCAAAATACAGCAGGTTGTTGGGGTAGTCGATAGTTAAGCCATTTGGCCAATAAAGTTTGTTGCTGATGATCGTGGTCCTCAACGTTCCATCCATACTGGCCCGTTCGATACGAGGATTTCGACCCCAGTCAGTCCAAAACATCAGGTGTGTGCTGAAATATTAAAATGCAGATTAGTTTATTATTAACTGATTAGTTTAGTTAAATGCAGTATGATTCATTTGTGATTAAACAGCTGTGGCCATTTGTGCAGCCCATCAATGACATTGGGGCATCAAGCATTAGAAACACCACCCAGCTAAATGTTATTCTTAAGTTGTTAGTGGAACGTTTCAGAACATAAAAAACATTGACATTACAGAAATAAAAAAGTTTGAATAAAGTTCTTATAACCAAGCAAAAATGTTAATACATCTAAAAAACTGGCTGTTTCGAACGTTCCTAAAACTTTCAAAGTTAAATTTTTAACGCTTTTGTTGGAAACATTAAGTCCTTATAATCTTCAATAGCTGAGACAAGAAGGGCCTCCGCTTTGTTGTAAACGGGGCATTAGATATCACAACAAAACTTTACTTTTGACAGGATTAATCACACAGGTCCAAACCTCTGAAACATCATTCTTACTTATTTCGGGGGTCGAGCACCAGGCCTCTCGGATTGGTCACATTCACACTGATCAACACTGTTCTGTGGGAACCATCCAGTTTAGACACCTCAATAGTCTCCAGCACGTAGTCGGTCCAGTACAAGTTTCTGCCAACCCAGTCAACAGCGAGACTTTCTGTGACAGTGACTCCACTGTCAAAGATCTGGCAGGGGACAGAAACGGGAAAATCAAATGAAAATCAAAATATCACAAACTACAAACTTTAATGTGATTATGATTGTATATAAGGCTTTATAGTCAGTATGTAACACTGGTTGCAACCCACTTGCAACTTCCAGAATCTGGCGTGTTTGTGAAATGGGATATTTAATGTGAAAAAACACAGGTGGATTTTATTTATTGTGAAAAGATGTTGTTATATACCAAAACAGAGTCAGGTAGTGAAAAGGAAAAGTTGTTCCAGAGTTTCAAAAGATTACAACAACTTTTTTCTTTTGGACTAACGAGCAGGAAATGTGCACAAGACAGTAAACTGAGTTGATTTTGTGTTGATTTTAAAGGTGCTGGCATACCGCTCGAGACACTCACCACAGTGCGGTCACTTCCATTCCTGTGAGCGCTCCATATTCTGTCCTGGGTGGTGTCAGACCAGTAAACCCGATCCGTGATGGAATCAAAATCTACTGCCACGATGTTCCGACCGTCTCGAACAAGAGACCGTATGACGTTCGGCTGCGAGCTGATGTCATCTGATATGATCTGATTCCGACTGGCCACTAACAGCAAGACTTCTCGAGAGTCTTAAAAAGAGAGATTAAACGTATATATATTTTTATCCATCATATAATTTATTACGTTTATTATATTAATTGTGTTAATAAAAATAACCATAACAAAACTGACATTTAAAACAAAAAGTTTTTAGAGTATCATCTCCCCTCTAAAATAACTGTAGTTATCTCAAATAATTACGGTAAAATCAATCAGTTATGTCCAGGTGATGTAATAATCACAGCAAGCCTAGAAATGTATCCAAACATTCTTCTTGTGTCAGCTCTTAGATATACTATGAAAGACATATCTGACGCAGCTAAACAGACGGATCAAAGGGAGTCCTGTTGAAAGTGACATTCAGAAAGAAGGAACAGTGTATCAGATGACAGCATTTTCAACGGGTTATCTTGAGGGAATGCGTTCCTGTCAGTCACGCAGCTCATAAAGTCTTTGTCTGGTGATTACGACCTAATAACCCCCATAAGAAAGTTTTTGACTGACATATATGTTATTTGTCTTATCTGTGGTAATCTGAGAACTGAACAGGTCCAGTTGGCCCCTGAGACCACGCATGCCTCCCCTCCACTAATATCTGTCTCACCACTATCAGAGATCACAGTCATCACTATAACTTCATCACATCTTGTGTTTTGGATGTGCTGGTTATTACACAGAATGTGGAGAGTATGCTGTATTCATTCTTCAGTCAAAGTATTTAGATAAATGTTATTAATAATATTATTAGGTAAATGATAATTATATAAAACATTAGAATCTTATTAACAATAATTTAACATTCAGTAATATAAAGAATAACACATATAATACAAACTATAGAAAAATAAATAAATTATTAATACATTTAATTTAAAAGGAACAAGTGAATGCAAAAAACTTTAAAATATGAACTGTTTTAGGACAGTTCCTAAAATGTTCATGTCATTTAATCATTTAACATTTAATATAGTATACGTCAGATTAAATATAAAAACATTTTTGATGGTATTGTTATGCATCAGCTATCCATTGGTATACTACAGTTTACTGAACACTGCAGCAGTATATTGGGGTCTGAGTAGCACAAGACTACTGTACAACAGAGATCACATGCAGCAGCTCTAGAGACACACAAACCTGAAGCTTTGCAGGTGCGTCCATCTGCCTCCAGCGTGTACCCGTCCTGACAATGACAGCGGAAGGAGCCTCTCTCATTGAAGCAGTGCTGACTGCAGACACCAGGAGGATGGCATTCATCAATGTCCTCGCACGTTTTTGAGTCGTTACTCAGCTGGTATCCCATGGGACATGTGCACTGGGCTCCGAATGGGCCCTGGATACAGCCGTGGGTGCAGCCTGCATTGTTATCAGAGCAGCTCTCCTGATCTGTGAGGGAGAACAGAGGCTGAGATGAAACAACAATGGACAGATGATCGGAGAAGCATGGGTGAGGAGACAGACGCTAAGCACAATCCTTAGGGGGTGAGTGCATGCTAATAGGGCTGGGCGACATAGCTAAAAATAGCCATTTGAAAATATTCAACGTATGTTTGATATATGGATACACATTTGTGATGAAAAAGGCTTTTAAAGTTTTATTTTTTTATTTTTTTGAGAAGCCGTTGTGGTAAAAATCTCTCAATGTATGAAAAGCTAATTGTGTATTTTGTATATGAGAAATACCATACAAAATGTTTTGTGAATATCTTTCATCTCACACGCTTTATGCTCTCATGCAAAAGCATTTTGGAAGCTTAAAGGGCAAATAAAAAGCACATAAAGGTCTTTGCAATATTGCTTAACTTTATATCGCAAGACAATTGTGCTAAAATATTTAAAACATGTTCAAAATATTGCCCAGCCCTAATATTTACTAAATCTTTTTAACTCTATTTTTGGAATTAGTAATCTACTTGTGTACAATATCAACAGACTAAAATATCTAACACATGTAAAATAAGTTCTACATTTGTAAGCGTCTATAATGCTAAACACAGACAGCGTTGACTTATTTAGACGTAAAAGACATTCTGACCATAACCGGGCGGTTAGTGAGTACAGCAGGCAGATACGGGAAGATTAGTGCTACATGCAGAGGACTGTGGGTAATTACGTAATTAAGCCTACCTGGTAAGGGCTCATCTGTGAGTGGGAAGGGGCACATGGAAGGGAAATCACAGATCACTTCAGTGTTAATTTTCAGATTAGCTGAACACATGCATGATTTGACGATTTTAACACAGACGACATCCTGAAAACTCTCTGTTACATGTATTGGAATTAACTGAATTATTATTGACCATAATCGTTTCAATCTAGTTTCAGTGTAAAGAGATAGACAGAAGATTTCCATTGAAAGCAATGTTCTGTTTTCAATATGTTTTAACAGCGAACATTTCAAATGCTCTCTCAATTTGTAAAAATCTTGAAAAAAATGGATATTAAGATTTTTTCAATCCTGAAATAGGTAGATTTTTCAACCCTGAAACAGGTAGATTGGAGATTTTAACCATGAAAATATAATTTACTAGCACTGTAACAAATGTGATACAGCTTTGCAGAATACATACTGTTTAAGCTTGGTTAAAAAAAACAATGGTTAAGCATTTGTGAGGCCACTTTCAATCTTCTACAGTATTTAACCCAACAGTAATTTCAGCCAATAAATAATGAACATTTTTATTCCTTTTTAAAAACACACAAAAAAAGCCTAGCGATCTGCCCTGCAGTCAACAGTCTACATAGGCAGCTGTCTTCAAAGATTTTATGTTTGGTCACAGTTCTAATAGTTTTGACATGACCGCCTACCCTTAAACAGCCATCATGTTCAAAGGCTTGCCAAAATGTTAACTGATACAAATATCCACAGGGAGTTGACAAATAATACCATAGGTTAGCGAAATATCAGGGGACCAGTTGCATAAACATAGCTGTGTCTTAACTAGTCTGACCAACTGACCATCTTCCTTCCATATTTAAATATACCAGTTTACCTATTCATGTAACTGTCTTAAAGTTATGACCAGTAATGATGAAAAAAAATAGATGACTAACTTGTAAGACTAGTTTAAGCATTTTATGCAACCGGCCAGACTAACAAGGGTTTCAACTTTTTATTTCAACAAAAACACATTTAAAACTTGACTTTGCTATAAATCTCAGAGAAACCCAGACTTACTGCAGAGAGGAGATTCATCCGCCCCATTGGGGCAGTCTGGGGTGTTATCACACACCCTGCTGAGGTTAACACACACGCTGTGTCCGGGACATTGCCATTGCCAGCTGGGACAGCGGAATGGGGGCGTGGGACAGTCTCGCTCATCGCTGCCATCACGACAGTCGTTATCGCCGTCACATATCCAGCCACGGAAAACACAGTTTCCATTATCGCAGCGGAACTGCGTGGTGGGGCATGTCCGCGGCGGGCATGCGTGATGCTCGTCTGAGCCATCTTCACAGTCCGGGTGACCGTCGCATTCCCAGGTGGAGGGAATACAGCTCCCGTCTGACTGGCACTGAAACTCGCTCTCGTGGTGACACATGCCTGGGGGCCTCGTGGCTGGAGGTCAAAACATAAAGTCCCTATTTTTATTTATTTAAGGGTGAAATGATGAGACATGTTTTGTGAAATCCACCTTTAAAGGTATGCATATCACATTATAATTAATTTCACATGTGAAACAAAAACTGATTTGTTGATACTTACGACAACCAGATTCATCTGAGCGATCATTACAGTCGAACACTCCATCACACTGGTAGTAGGAGTTGACACACTGATGTCCATTAGCACACTTAAACTCATAGGAGGTACAGTTGTATACTGCCGAAAAACAAGGATCACTATACATTTTACTTGAGCAGTATTTGCATCTGCATCTGATCTGAGCTTTCAAAACCTGGAAGCGATGCTTGTTAAACTCATACTTAGTTCAGTTGCAATACTAAGCTAACTAACACTGCTGAGGTTAATTTCACATAACTAACTCTTACCACAGCCCTGCTCATCTGCTCCATCAGCACAATCTCTGTCACCATCGCAGACGTAATTGGGGTCAATGCAGCGATGGTCCGGGCACTGGAACTGACCAGGGTAGCACGTGCCAATAGAATCTGCAAATCAGAATCACACAAATCATAATGAAACAGAAAGATCTATTAACAAGGTTTATATTAACAAGAAATTGTTAGATATAATGTTTATTGCTTTGAAGTTGCTTTAGAATAGGTCAACATGTTAATCAGAGTTAATCTGAGATTAAGAGTCAATTTTGGCTCAGATGTTTTGCATAAAACCCTTTAGGAGACATAAAATTAAAACAATTAGTTGTTAGCATAGCTCAGATAATAAGGGCCTGGAAGAATTTGATGAGAAATATTTGAGCTCATATTAAAATTCCAAGACTTTTGACCTAAGACCTTCGTAGCAAATCTGAGCACAGTTTGAAACATTCTTGATCTGTAAGGGGAAATGTCTGACAAGCAAAAGTCTACATTTGCTTTACATATAATCTCATAATCACATAAAATGCAATATTCAAGAGATCTCATTTAGCATTTTGCATATAACATAGCATCCTACCTATGGGAAAACATTTTAAAAATCTACACAGTTCACATTTGTGTACATTTGTGGCTTCAGATAAACTGGATTAAATATTTAACTCTCAATATAAATTAACTTTACATAATAGATATCTTATATACCGCAGTTGTTCTCATCTGATCCGTCTCCACAGTCATTATCTGTGTCACACAGCCATGTGCGGGGGATACAATGATGGTTGGCACAGCTGAACTGGTCTGCCTGGCAGGTGCCAGGGGTCCGTGTGGGACAGTCTCTCTCGTCACTGCCGTCAAAACAGTCATTATGCCCATCACAGTGCCAGCTTCTGGGCACGCAGCGCTGATTGGCACAGGTGAAGGCAGTGGAGGAGCATGTGTTATCTGTGAGGCAGTAGGGAGGCAGAACTGATCCGTCATAATGTGTATAATATAATGTGTTATAATTTTGTATTTTAAGATGCAATGCGTAATTTTTGGGGTTAAAAGTGAACAAACATTGAGCAAGTACATGACAGATCACTATTCAAAACGCTTTGCTAACCTTCCCCCGATTCATAACTTTACAATTTTTAAAACTCCGACTTCAGTTTATTTTCATACAATGTCAAAAACTACAAATCTGCTCACTAAGTTTAGACTCTGGCTTTGTTCCAAAACCTGAAACAAAGAGAGGAGCAAGGAGGCATTTCAAGGGCTCATATGCATGTTAAAAAACATTACTGTTAGATCCGCAGTGAGCCTCATCGCTGTTGTCGTGACAGTCATCGACACCGTCACACTGGTAACTCTGGGGAACGCACTTCCCATTCGTGCAGGAAAACGAGTTGGAGCCACACTGGAGTGTCGGCGGCTCATTGGACGGATCATCCACACACGTCTGCTGATTGGCTTCCAGCTTCATTCCGTACGGGCAGCCACACACTCGTTGGGAATACGGTGCGGGGAAACAGAAGTGACTGCAGTCTCCATTTGGATTAGTTTGCCTGTTGCAGAAATTGGATCCTGTTGGGGGTAAAAGGCAACGTACCATGACGACTCATGTTTTACTGATTGATTCAGAGAAGGAAATGGCTTCTCTGCTTTCTTTAGATTGCTTGACATAAAAAACTCACTGTCTGATCAGACAGATATTAATTTGTTCCTTTTTCAACAATCTTGAAACAACAATCTTGTTTATTGTTTCATTTTCAGTATTTTTACAAAACTCTTTGTAGAAGCATTACATCACAATACAAAGAGACAAAGTGAATGACTGATAAACCGATATCTTAAAGGACAAATAGATCAAAGTGCCGCTCACCGATTTGAGAATCAGCATTGAAAGATTTGACGTGCATGATGTGGCTGATCCCTCTCCGAATAACCATCATCTCCCCTCCGTCTGTTTTACGGACCCTCACGATTCCACCCAGCCGCCAGTCCGTGAAGTACACATAACCTAGGCCGGCAAACTCGAGAATTTAATCATGGAGGCCATCTCAGAACAATACCTGCTCAGAACCTCTGACCTCTGAACCTTTATCTCTCAACACTGAACACACTCACTACACTAAAGTGTAATGACCTTCATTTCACAAATACCAGCCACTGGAATGCATCATCAATGAAAAGGCCGCGAAACTGACATATACAGAAGTGCTGTTGTATTTAACTGAGTTAAATATATAGATTGGCAGACAGACCTACCTCCAAAAACAGTAAGACCAAATGGGTGAGAGATCTGGGTGATACGATCCAAAGACAACCTGTTCTGCCCATCAAAGTTGCTGTGCTCGATTTTATCAAAGAAGGCATCGACCCAATACAAACGCATGGCACTGAGAGGGAAAGATATGATCAAAGGGGGAGAGTTTTAATCCAGAGCTGAGAAACAGGATTATGTCAGATCACGATTTTAAGGTGATTAGAAGTGAGTGCACTTTGAAAGCATAACAAAAAATAACAATGAAGCACAGCCTTAATAAGCCATCAACCACAGTTAAAGGCAGGGTAGGTGATTGTTTCAGAAACATTTATTGTTATGCTGGTGAAAAGTCTCTTCACATCCTGATAGCAATCACTAAGTGCTCTAAATGTGTTTATATAAACATATAACTTCTGTGTAAGATGCAGGACCATAAAATGTTCATCCAACCATTGCATTCGGACTGAAGACCATTTTACTTAATGAGTCTGAATGCTATGATAGGATGTCATACCTGCCTGTCAAATATATATGCATTCATGTGTTTGGGAGGAGGCGTGGCTTTGGAGAGTGCTCTGATGAGAGGCGGGGTTTTATGCTTTCAAAGCTAGCTTGCTATTGCTACCCTAGCTTTTGCCTACCCTTCCCTTAAAGCAAATGCAGGCAGATTTATGAATGAAAATGGATTATTTTTGTTACTGTTTGAGGTATTACATCGATATGAATGGTGTATTGTAGCGGTTTCATTCTGGGAGTTTAACTTACCTCCAGTCAATAGCCAGACCATTGGGCCAGCCCAGGGTGGTGTTTACAATCGACTGAGCATGTGACCCATCACCCCATGCCCGCATAATCTTCGCAGGACGGTACCAGTCAGTCCAAAAAATATAACTGCCAAGCACGCAAACACACACACAAACATCAGCGCCAAAATCGCCTCTTTGTTCCTACAAATTTCCACCGTGTGCCCTAACCAAAATGCCAAATTAATAGATGGGGATGCTTTCAGAACAATCTGCTGGGTGTTATTTATAAACGGTGAGGTATGGACAGTTTATTTAAGCGCTCTGCGGGGCTTTCCCCCTTTAAGCCAAGTTCTTAGTGTGCACCACAATACCAGCCTTCATGCAGCACTAATCTAGTCTCCTGGGCCCAGAGGCCTCCTGACTTTGAAGACATTGGAAATGTCCCACTGGCGAGGCATAAAGAGTTCCTTTATCTGTGCCAGGTTCAAAGCAGGAGCAATCTGTGAATGGCTGGGCACCTCCTGCATTATGAAAGGTGTGACTGGACACAAGTGGCCTGATTGTTAATGCTTTTTCATGGTCTTAGCGAAACAGAGAGGCGAGGTGAAAGCGAGGCCCCCCGAGCTGTGTTTCTGGCTCGCTCCCACTCGCTGAATTGTGTCTGTTGACATTTGAACGTGGCTGTGAATTTGAACCCGAGATCACAATTCTTTTTATAGAATGACCATGGATGATTTGTGATTCCTGCTTTAAAAATCCAATAACATCTGTTTAGTGTTATATAATGGGAACCATGTACTAAGACAGTACATGTAGTTCTGTCCCAAAGCTTGGTGAGGCAACGTTGTAAGGTATTATAGTTGCAGAGCTGCTGGCTATTTGTGTGTCACCTAACCAGCTAACAATTTTAGGTTGTAAGTATGTTTCCCTAATGTTTCCATTAAGTAACAAATACATTCAAAATGTTATTTTGAAATTTCTTGGAACGTTCCAACCATCCCTTTTCAATATAACTGTAATCAGACAAAATAGTTCATTTTCTTTTACTATGTACTTTATATAAAATGAGAATGTTAGCAACAAGACTTGCCTTGGCTCTAACCTGCAGTCAGCTAAATAAAAAATACATCCACACTCACCAAAGACTATAGATATTAACAAGAGGCTGCAGTCTGATTACTATGAATGGGGGAAAGTGCAACGCTCAATACGGCCGCTCTAGTGAAGGAAACCCACCTTCCAGTAAAAAGGGCCAATTGTAATTCTTTAAAACTAACGATTATTTGGGGAAGGGGCTCTGTGCAGAGCGTTGTGAAGTGCTTGTGTGTCCACAGTAAGTGGACAAACAAAAATGTGTTTATTTAGCACAGTTTAAGCTGTAATAGCTGTTTGAGCTGTTTTGTTTTGTTGTAACCTTAGTGGGCAACTTAAGAGATATCAGTCTTCTCCTATTAAAATAGAAAAAACTTGTATTCTTGTTCTTGTATTACCGAAACAGCTGTCCAAAGGGATCGCAAATATGGCCGCCAAGTGATGAGACTTTCCTAAAAGGAACTTTGCACTCACCCAGCCACAGGGTGAACAACTACAGACCGGGGGTTGTTCAGGTTGCGTACAATGGCTCTTCTGGACTTATCCGATATTTTCATGACAGATATACTCCTGTATCGTGGATCCGTCCAGTACAAGTTCTTCGAGATCCAGTCATAAGCGAGATCTTCCACACCATCCACTCGATTGGCTGCTAGCACCTCTCTGCCTGTGTAGATCAAAGCAGAAGCTTGTAACAATGATGGATGTACAACTCATTTAATCCGCCTCATTTAATCAGCATGCATTTGAACTTAAGTGAACATGAAAGCAAAACAGAGTCAGACAGAGCAGCTAGCAGCAAAACATTTCTCCAGAGCTGGTTTCTGCAGTGGACATCAGACAGCTCACATGGGTAAGACTTGTAACAAATGCAGTGACACTGAAACTGAACCCACATCCAAGCTCCAATTAAAAACATGTCTCAAGCAATTATTCAACAACAGTACACAAAATGCATCCAAGCTAATACGTACAACATTTACAATAAAATGTATTATGATAAATACCAGTTTCTAAATACAACTTATACAAAAGGTATATCACCTGTATTATATAACATTTTGTAAAAAATAACCTTATATATTAACTTTATTATAATTTATCACACTCATCATTATATCATGCTATCATCATCATTTTCACTAATATTTGGGTCATATGAGGTGAGGACTAGAGTAAGTAAATTATTGGTTTTGTTTTTGGTTAGTATTGGTGCTGTGGGTTGGTTTGAAGGACTCCAACACCAGTGAACACATCTCCTTCTGTTGGCCTTTGAAGGTAGCTGATAGGAAATATCACATGCAGTGAAATGTATTGTTGGCACACAGTTAACGTTCAGAAGGCTTGAATGCAGTATCTGTTTCACCCTGTATCTGCCTACAAGTCAAGGACATTTTGTAAAAACAGCATATTCCCAGCTAACAGAGAATGCTCTCCGAATGTTGGATAACATTCTTTAAAGAAAAAACAGAATTGATTAACGTTCTTATAACCAAGCAATAACGCTAATACTGCGTCTAAAAAAATTGATGTTTTGAACATTCCTAGTTCAAAATGTTCAACTTTCAAATGAACATTTTTAATGTTTTTGTTACGTAATGGAAATGTTATGGAAATGTTCATAGAACCTAACATTGTTAGCTGGGTAATACACATGAGCAATAATGGTTTCAAAAACAGTTTGAAAAAATAATAATACCTTAACACCCTCAGTTGAATCAATAAGCAAATAAATTTGACAATTAAAGGTACTGTAATTTTTTTTTGAAAATCATGGATTAAATGTTCTCCTATCTATCTGAGAAACCACGAGAACCAGAAAAACATGAGAAACCACACGTTTCTATAATAATCCTAGACTCTTTACAGTGAGAAAGGGGAGTGGCCCATGTTTTATTTATGTCATACAACTAGCCAATCAGAAATACTCTCTGTGCATTATTGCCTGACAATGGATTAGCTGACATTAGAGGGCAGAGTTTTAAAAAGCGAATGTGTGTGGTTGAATGGGTGGTTCAAATAAATGGATAAATCCAAGTTACCAAACATTGAAAAAAGTACATATTATGAACAAACTGGACACTCTCACCAGTTCCATCAACGTTCTGTTTGTAGACAATGTCCTTCACTGTATCAGAGAAGAAAATAGAGTTGTCTGCCGCACTGAAGTCTATGCCAACGAAATAAGATGGAGTTCCTGTCACGGGCAGAATGACATCTTCTTGAGTGGAGAGGTTGAAGGGGATTCCTCTCACTGCCAACTGACTGGAGAACAGCAAGAACTGCCGCACAGCTGCAAGACATATTGCACAACATCAACAGAGGTTTCTACACTGTGACAATGTCTCCTGTCTGCTCCTGTGCATAAAGAGATTACAGACATACAGGTTTCTAAGGCATAGGGAAGTGGTTGTTAGGGAGTTGCTAGGGTGTTCTGGATGTGTTTAGCGTTCAGTTACTGACAGACAGTCAGACAGACAGACAATTAGATCAATTAGAACTGCTTGGATGGCTGTGAGAAGTCAAAGAACGCACAAGGAGTGATTAAGATCTTTCTTACCAACACATCTTTTGCCATCAGCATGCAGATCGTAGCCCATTCTACACCGGCAGCGATATCCCAGCCCGCCATTATCAGTTCTGTGGCTCAGAACACAGATGTGTTCACAGCCTCCTCTGTCAGTACCACATGGGTTACTTACTGTCAGATCAAACATACATACACACGTCAAACTACGACACAACACTCATTCATATATTATATGAATGTATGTTCACATTTTTGTGGTACAGCAAACAAAAACTGATTGACACTTTCTTGGCTACTTACCAAAGGGCTGTCTGTATGCATGGACCACAGTCAGACCATGTGGTCTCTGTGAGGTCCTGTAGAGCTCTTGTGGGCTGCTGTCTCTGTATTTATTAGCCTTCATAACAGCCATCCTAGTCCAGTCAGTGTAGTAGACTGAATGCTCAAATAGAGTGATGCCAAAAGGATGAGGAATCACAGAGCCGCCACGGACCACCGTTTTCCTATTAAAGAATGCAGGTAATAGCTCACAGATCTTGAAACCAGATACAATTAGATACACGTCAGCATAGCTGAGCTTCTGATCACAGCAGTTAAGGAACCGCTTTGGTGGTGAAGACAATCCCATAATGCATTGCAACAAGCAAAGTTAAAAACTAAATTCAAGATGGAGGATAAACCATGAGCGTGTATACTTTGTATTTTTTATGCTTGTTCTCAAGGGATTAGTTGGCTAATGTTCTCTAAAAGTTCTCTCAAAGTTATGTTCTTGAAGTAACATCAGTAGAACATTTTTCTAATGTTCTAATATCACATATATCAAAAATGTTATTCTTAAGCAGTTAGTGGAACGCTTCAAAAACATTACAGAATTAAAAAAATGCTTGAACAGCATTAAATAACCAAGCAATAACATGAATACAATGTCTAAAAAAGTGGACGTTTTGAATGTTCCTAAAACTTTTAAAGTAATGTTTTTAACGGTTTTCTGAGAAACGTTACGGAAGCATTCCTACAACCTAAAATTGTTAGCTGGGTTAGTACCTATTGGCAGACAACAATGCAGCTTACTAAGTGTTGGAACAGAGCCCGTGTGTGATGAAAGGAATTTAGAACTTCCAGTAAGAGCTTTCTAATGAAACTGCTCTGCAGCCCTAGCAGATACCTGTGCAGACCATCATAAGTTGTAGTCTCAATATAATCATATCGGCTGTCCACCCAATACACTCTCTTTGCCTCAAGGTCCAAAGTAATCCCAGCAGGCCAGCCAAGTTTGGAACGGATGATCCCATAACGATTGGTGCCGTCCATGTAGGCTCTCTCTAGACCAGGTTCCCCATTCAGAGTATCCCAGTCAGAGAAGAAGAGGTACCTGAACAACAACATAATAATCTCATCATGATTTTAATCACATTTTAATGAATCATTATTTACACAGAAAGAGCACTTTAAACCTTGGATACCGCAAACTGAATTTTCTTGAATATATTATTAGCTCTCAGTCTTGGTAGCATCAGATTACGGATAAAACTCTTAAGGATAAGACTGAGATTTTGAAATCAATACTTAAAGAACTTTATTTTCAACTATCACTATCTGAAGCAATGCAATTGTATGCGTTAATTGTCACTTCTTAATTTAACAGGGGGCCACCATGACCTGCGGTCCTATTGGGTTTCCGTGAAGCTCATCTTTGGTTAATTACTTCTGACTAATCCTCACAGACAGTGAACAACATTCCAGCATTTGGGGCAACAGCTTTATAATTTCTCTTACGATGGGTGCGGATTAGGGAGAAGAAGCTTGGGTAAGATTACTGTCAATGGGAAATGTCTAACAGATGAAGGATGTGTTACCCTCTCGGAACTCACCCCACAGTCGGGTCAAGAGCAAGACCTCTCGGGTTGCCCAGGTGTTCAGCGATCAATGTGACGCGATTGTTCCCATCCAAGTCGACCATATCGATTCTGTTTACACTGGCCTCCACCACATACAGTTTATTATTGACCCAGTCCACAGCCAAGTTTTCAGGGTAGTCAACAGATACGTTTAGGACGACCTGCAAATGCGACCCGTCTATATCCACAGAAAACACCTGTTTAGAAAAAACAAGTTATAGTTAGGAAACTTGTTGTCGAAGTTTTTCCGCAAATGTAATCTGGTTTGGATTTCAACCACCCTGAAAACACTAGCATAGCTGCACAAAACAGATGTTGTGTTCTGGATTCTGGTGTGGTGGTTTTCCCAGCAGGAAATTTAACTAGTTTAACCAACAGGACTTCCTCAGTCAACCAGATTCTCGAAACCATGCTTGGTGGATAGCTTTTAAGTTTTGCTGGTAAACCACATTGCTATGTTGGTCCACCAGCTAGATGAACATCAATACAGCACTAACATGCATAAACCAGTCCGGACCACAATGAAAACTTATACTGGTCTAAGCTGGCCTTTTTAACAGGGTATAGTAAACCTGGAGGAAATTGATCATAACTTGATCAAGTATACATTATATCCTGTTTCTAAATAATTATGGGTAAAAGACTGCAGTCCAGCTTGTATCATCTGACTCATCTGAGAGGGAGTCTTTCACCGCTGGCTCATAGGTTGTACTCTAAAACCACTGCCCTATTGATTAACAGATGGCACCAGTTTCTCAGGCTGGATCTTCTGGCATCATCACACAAGCTAAAGCACCACTGCAAGCTTTGCCCTTTGGAAACCAGAGCCAAACGTCTTAAAGAGTTGATTCTTTGCTGACCCGCTGAACAGAAACTTAAGCTGCAAAAGTGGTCCGCCGGTGTGGCTACAGTGTTTGCAGACCCTCTGCATGGAGACCCGCTGGCATTGTGTCACACTGGGGTCCTAATCGCAGAAACTCGTCTCCTGGTAGGCACCCACTCTTCTGCTGCATGGCTGATATCCAAGTCACACAGTAGCCAAAAGTTTAAAACAAAGATCTTTGAGCTGGCCAAAAAATGCGTAAAAAGAACTCAAATACTGCGCCATCACTCTAAATCTTCTCAGGTTGCATAAAATTGCGCAGAAATATGTGAGCATTTTCCTGCAAATCGGACACGTTTTTCAGATTAGGATAAGTTGGAGTATAGCATCGAGCCTAGCCGGTTACCGTGACTGCAGCCCTTTGGGAGCCAGACTGCTCACCCATTATTAGCGTATTAGCTGTATCTACAGGCATCAGTCGAAGAATTCCCTTTCCGCTGACGGAGAGCCAACTTCCTTCACAGCCTTAACAAACCTTTTTTTCTTTAATCCTCAGAGACCCAAGCATTGATTTTGAGGATTTGTCTTTTTTCTCCCTTTAAAAAGTTTTTAGGACCATTTTATCCATTGTTATATGCATATTTTATTGTGGGGTTAATTTAGTTTTGAAAAACGTCTGAATGGTTGCATACATACGTAAAATTGGGGGAAAAAATTACATACACATATTTGCATTTTAGCATTGCAGGTATGCTGCAGTGGATCTCTGAGGGTTGATTCCTTCCCTCAGTAAGATAGCAGAAAGCTGGGAAGACTTACATAGTCTATTTGAGAGAAACTAACATAGTTTGGGGGTTTAGCCAAACATCAATGCTGGGGTGTATAAGAGATGAGACCAGAACAATCTGATTGTGTGTGTGTGTGAGAGATAGAGAGAGAGAGGGTCAGGGATTTGAGTACATGTCCAAAGAGAGTGGACATAATGAAGAGCTTTGTTATCAACAACAAATGTAACAGCGATATCACCCTGACAAGGTCAGAACATCAGTAATCTGTGAAATGCCACTCATTAAATTCAGGAAAACTGAGAACCCACAGCAGGTGCCAGAGCAGTACATGAATGTAAGTGAAACAGACTCATGCCACACACTGAGATATACAAGAAGGACTCGCTGATATACTGAACATTTACAAAGTATTCACAATGATTTTCCTGCTGAAAAACTAAGCAACATCATAAAAACATTTTAAAACTGCGATCTGCAACGTTCGCCTCTCTACCGCCATCTCTGCGTGAAACATAAATTTGCAGGTTACTTTACATACTTTTCATTATGTATGTTGAAGTCAAATGAAGCCAAACTGACATTTCCCGGGAAATCAGACACAACAGCTCAAATTATAAATCATTATTATACAGATCAGTTTAACACTGATCTGCCATGTACTTGCTCAGTAATTCATTTTAACCCCCAAAAAATAAAACAAATGTAAGCATGAATGAGTGATTAATCATGATTTAGCATTTGTGTTAGGACAGGTTACCTTATTTTGGATGGTGTCGGTCCAAAAGACCCTTTGCAGCTGATAGTGGAAGTCCACACCAACAGCAGTTCCTCTGTTCTGAGACTCAACCAGGGTTTGAGCGCTATGTCCATGGACATCAGCAATCAGCAGGTCTCTCCCATTGGAGAAGATGAGAGAGGGAAGGCCAGCTAAAGACAGACACGTTTAAATCAATACAGTTTTTGAGTAGTGACAGTGCAACATATCAATCAGGCTAATTAATCAAATGAAAATATCTGTCCATTTTGTCTTAAGTGTGGCTGGTTAAAACAATCTACCCACAGCCTTTTGTCTGCTTTCAGATATTTCTTAGTGATTTTGACAGGCTTTGTACAAGTAGCCAGTGCCAAGCAAAGCAAACAAATGAAAGAACAATTTCAAAATTGGCTTTAATTAAAAACAAATTTTGATATTCTTCAGAGAACTCACATACTGTATTATAATCTACTTTTGATAAGACTTTTGAATAATGTGAGAGAGTTTTGAATTGGCTGTGATGCAAACAGCTTCTTTTTGATTTCCCAGAACCTGCCAAACAAATGGTTGGGAGTAAGACATTTCAGGAGCTTAATAACATGATGGCATTCAATACAAACTGAGGCTCTTGAGGAGAGACATACAGACACGGCTGAGCAAAGCCTGATTAATGGACATAAAAGATAACAGTTAACACCAGTAACACAAATCTAGAGGCCAGACGCTCCTGGTGTAAGCATGCAATTTTGAAAGTAAAACAAATAAGTACAAAAATTGTTTTAGAAAATATTATTACACTCTACATTGTCCCACTTACATGATTCAGAAGATTACCGTTTATTGGGCAACAGTCAAGTCAACATTTGATGTTCTGAAGAAAACGTGGTGCTACAATGATAAGGTGTCGTGGGTGGTTGCTAGGGCGTTTCTATGCACCGGCTAAGGTGTTTCAAGAGGTTTTAGCACATGTTGTTGTAACACATGTTGTTAGGATTATGTTGTTGCTAGGGTGTTCTGTGTGGTTGCTAGGGTGTTTTGTGTGGTGATCATGCTAAATCAGTATCTGCTAGTATGCACTATAATACAAGACCCAGAATTCTGAAGTATTGTTTCACAGAAATTATGTTAAATGCTGGCAAACTCACAGGAAGGGTTTGCTCTACAGTATCTGTGCTGCTCCAGAATGTAACCCTCACGGCAGCTGCAGCGATGGCTTCCAATCCTGTCCTCGCACAGCTGGTCGCACATACCCCAAAGTGTACAATCATCATAATCTAAACCAGGAACAAAGACAGAACATGGGTGATCGGTACACTGACATCAAATATACGGCTGCCGGTTTGTGTTGGTGAGAACGCTACCGATGCAGGAGCGGCTGTCATTGCTGCTGACCACGTATCCTGCTGGGCAGGCGCAGGTTCCTCCCTCAGGTGAGGCATGACAGTGATGTTCACAGCTTAGAGAAGCACAGCGCCATATACCTGACATCACAACACCACAGCCATCAGACGAACGACTGATAACAATCCACCTAACAATTAGGAACATTTACCACCAGCCAAACATTAACAAGTAAAAGAAGCGTTCCTGTAAAGCATTGCGTTAGCAGTTCAAAGATCGCGGGTTCGACTCCCACGGGACACATATACTGATTAAATAAATAGCTTTAATGCATTGTAAGGCGCTTTAGGGAAAAGCTTAAATGTAAGTAAGTGGTATTTGGGGAGTTAACTGACTGCAGTTGCGCCCGGCAGTGCTGTTGGTTTCATCTTCTGCATCCGGACAGTGAGGTGTTCCATCACAGACATGCTCCAGAGGGATACAGACGCCAGTAGAAGGACACGGCCACTCGCCTGGATAACACTCGTGCTGGACGTTATCTAAACACAACACACACAACAGCTTTTACACACATGAGTGTGGGGGTTTGTGATGTGAAGTCTATAATCAAACTATTAATTTATCAGCATATCGGTTTATTTAGAGTTGGTTTCATTTCTGTAAATCAGAAATTTATTTTGTGATTCAATGATTCATTTGCATCACTACTCAATATTGTTCATAGAAGTCATTGTTCATGTGTTTAAATGTTTTAAATACTGCTGTTCTTGTGGAGCGCTCCTATAGTCAAAAATGGGATTTCTAGTGTATTTAACTTGCATTAAACATTCTGAATCTACTTCGCTACAATGACTGTTTCAATAAATGATGGTTCTTGATATTCACTTCTGAGCACTTTCTATTATTCTGTGAAAGCTATATATATATATTATAGGACAATTCCAAGAAACACTGAGAACAAAACCTTTTCTTTCTTATGTTTATTACACAGGAACAGTTTAAGCAGCATGTACCACATCCTCTCTCATCTGCGTTGTCCTCACAGTCATCTTCTCCATCACACAGCCACACCTGATGAATGCAGCGGCCGCTGGGACAGGTGAAGTATGTTCCTCGGCAGGTTGGGTATGCTGTGAGCAGAAGATTAAACATTCAAAAGTGTTGAATTATTCTGATTGGCTGAGCCAACTGATGACCATTTCATGCTATTATATTAAAATGCTGAAGAATTGCATTTTATATTTATTTTATAAATAACAGAAGAATTGCTTCTGTTCGGATTTTTTAATATTAAAATGTAATAGTTTGTTGATAACTGGATGTCTTTTATCTGATTGCTCTTTCTGCCATCTTGTAACATTTTAATTTATAAAATGTATAAAACATTTTGAATTGAGAAGACAAAAGGAAAAAGAAAATATACATACTGCAGTTCTGTTCGTCACTTCTGTCACCACAATCATCATCATGGTCACAGACGTACCCGCGAGGAATGCATTCTCCATTACTGCAGTGAAATTGGCCGCTGCTACACTGCTGGGCTGAATGCAAGCACAGCACAACATATTTATGGTCAATTCAGTTCCATTCAAACATATTTATTACAATGTTACATTGTTACAGAGCAGCTTTACGAAATGCATATTAGCACAAACAATAGAGACATAAAAAAGCAGTATAGAAATAGGAAAAAATAAATATTACAAATAACAGAACACATTAGTGATGTTAACTATGAAAATAATTGTCTGTAAGTTTGTAATTGTTAGTGACATTCTCATTCAAAACATTACAAAGTGCATTACAAGTAAAAAGCTCGTACTAAGAGTCAATGTCCCACAAGACCTACAAGCAGTGTCATTATGCATTAATGTTTAGCAGCATTATTGATGATAGAAACAGTGTTATTTTAACTAGTGACAGACTGATGTATCTGCCAGGCCAATTGATTTCGTGGTACTTAGCTGTTTTTAGACAATATGTACATATAAAATATACATTTCATCCGTCCTCTATATCACTTATCCCTATTAGGGTCGCCGGAAATGCTGGTGGTCAGTCCATCACATGACTTATATTTTTAATGTTTGTAAGCACACAGGTCAAGCACTAATAATGAGACCAAATGCAAAATCCTGCATCTGTGACTTTAGCCCCATCAGTTCTCCAGCAGATGGTTGTAGATGGCGGGGAAGGACACTCACTGCAGTTGGCCTCATCTGATCCGTCTCGGCAGTTGAGCACCTGGTCACAGTGTTGGCTTCTGTTATAACACGCCCCATTAGCACATCTCAGCTCCGAGCACTCTGGGTAAACTGAGAGAATGAGACCCTGTTCATCACCTAGTCATTTAATTAAACACACTTGCTGTTTAATACGATACAGCTTCCACAACAGTATGGCATAAAGCGAGAGGAGAAATGGACGGCATCAAAACTATGTAGAAAACAAGTCTTTTGTAGCTGTATGACCTCTGTATGCTCACATGTGATAGCACAGCAGAAATAAGCTCAATAACAACACAGCTGAACTGACACATGGACTAATCCACAGAAGAATCTGCAATTAATTTTAAAAAACAAGAAGCATATTGTGGCCATTTCTGTCCATCAACGAGACTCTTAGTCTTACAAATTGATTAAAATGCCACAGGAGCCTTTGAGTGGGGAGAAAATCTCTCCAATCCAGACGTGCACACACACACACAGTTAGGTCTCTATGCTTTCGGGGGACTTTATAGACATATGTGGGGATTTTCATAGACATAATGACTTTTATACAGTACAAACTGTATATTTTATCCCCTAACCCTCATCCTACCCCTAATCCTAACATCAGAGAAACCTTTTTGCATTTTTACATTTCCGAAAAGCATAATTTAGTATGTTTAATTATCAACCCACAATGCAGATGTGTGTGACTTTTACCATCCTTGTGGGGACATTCGGTCAATGGTAAAAGTGGTGGAATAGTAGAAAAACAAGAACACACACACATTCTGAGTTTTCATGTTTAATGGGCATATTTCATAGACATAATGATTTCTATACTGTACAAACTGTATATTCTATCCCTATACACCAACCTTACCCCTAAACCTGACCATCCCAGAAACCTTTCTGCTATTTTAGATTTTCAAAAAAGATCTTTCTATATGATTTATAAGCTTGTTTCCTTCTGGGGACCAATAAAATTTACTGGTATTATTTGGACCCCATAAGGTAGTGAATACCAGGACCACATAGACACGCACACACACTTTTGTCTATTTTGTATTCACAAGTATGTTAAATCAACATGCAACTATGCTAAAAAATTAAAAGACACCATTTTTAGCTACTGTACATCACCCGGCCCTGATCCCATCATACACTCGACAAAAGCAGACTTACGGCAGTGCCTCTCGTCTGCTCCATCCAGACAGTCAGGTACTCGGTCACACCTGTAGGCTCCTGGGACGCAGGCCCCGTTTGTGCAGGTGAACTGTGAACTGGAGCACGTTCTTCCAGCTGCCAGTAAAGATCAAAGAGACATTTCTCATTTCTCACATGAGTGCGCCGGGTGGTCCTCATCTCAACCACGTGTACGCGCTTCACCTTTTGTTATTTAGCCAAAGGTACTGTGTTTTTAACTAAGATATCGTGTTCCTCTGACATGAAGGAAATTACATCCCCGTACATTACTGAGAGTTAATGGAGCTCTCAGCTATGATGGACAGTCGTAATTGAAATGGAAAGGAGAACCGGGAGAGAGAGATGGATGGAGATAAGCATTACTCACGGCAGTGCTGTCTTTCATCGGAACCGTCTTCGCAATCCTCTTCATCATCACAGACCCAGTGCTGTGGAATGCACTCTCCGTCACTCAAACACTGGAACTGATCGCTCTCGCAGGTGGGCTGGGCTGCAAAAGTGCAATTAGGCTGCTAAGATAGAAGCTGGCTTGCTCTAGGTTTCCATTCAAATAAGTACTTAACAGAGTCCATAAGAAATGTAATGTACTGTAATAGTTGCCATGGAAACAAACAGATTTTTTTTTTGGCTGTACCCAAAAATTGTTTTCTGATCAAATTCATTGAGGTTTTTCTTATTTAGAACAAACATGCCTATAGATTGGGAAAGATACTAGTTCAAAGCTGAAGGCTGTGTTCAAAATAGCTTACCATACACCATACTTACACCATACAATACCATAGTACACTTACTACTTCTGTGGGTTGCTTGGAAACAGTAAACAGCCCACAGCTGTTGTACAGTTGTAAACTGTACCATTTTAACTTTACCATTTTAAAGTTACTAATTTTAAAACAAAAATAGTCAGTGTTCAATAAATGTAATTGTTAAGCTGCTGTAGCTGGTGTTTTATAAAAACAATAAAGCTATAGTTAAGCAGTTAGTTAACTTAGTGAAATGGTTTTAGGAACACCCTTTACAAGCATCTTACATCTTATTGCTTTAGTTCACACCTGTCACTCACTATTACAATTCGTTGAGACCTCACAACAGTTTGTGCGTCAGTGTTGTATAACCTGTGAGAAAGAGATACTTACGGCAGCCGATTTCGTCTGAGCTATCTGAGCAGTCTGATGTGCCATCACATCTTTGGCTTGCTGGAATGCAACGGCCCGTCCCGCAGTGAAAAAAGCCAACCTCACAACCTGAACCTACACAGAAAGAGACAAGATACTGATTCTGATTGGGCAATCACTGTATTACGCAGACACAAATAACCAGATTCGTATATAACTGTGCTAGTTTCTTGTTCTTTACATATAACATAATTTTTTTAATTCAAATTAATACAACTGTATTAATTCAGATGTGAAACCTTAAACATGTAACAAAAAATACATACATTTTGAATTTCAACCACAAAAAGTATAACTTTTAAATATAGCTATAATAATAACTCCAATCACTAATTATGAATTGCGAATAATTAATTCTTTACAAGGAATAGGAAAACATTTTCAAAATGTCCAGAAGAGATCTAGTCCTGGTCAGGCCTCAAACCATGATAAGTTCTCATGTTTAAGTCGTTTACTTTTTAAAAAGGGAGAAAATCTCATGGTCATCATTTAGGCCCAGAGTTACTCAATGTTGCCTACAAGATTGTAACCAAGGTTTTTGCACATAGGCAGGAAAATCAACTCCCACAGATCATAAAACCTGAGCAAGATGGGTTCGTGAAGTCCAGATAATGTCATAAGAAATAATGTAAACATTGCAGAAATTACTATACAAGATAAAGTTCACAAGATCTCCACCTACACTGAAGATCCCGTTCAGTACGTGACCAATCAAACGACTTGTTACAATGTCACAATGCTGCATCAGGCTACAGGATCAATGTTGCAGATCCAGAACTGCAAAATCCCCCAAGTATTAATTTAGATGCATCCCTGCTTTGTCACAATGTGACCCTGAAAGATCTTTGCAGATTCTTATAATGCATTTAACACAGTTTCAGATTATTACTTCGCTTTATTTGGAAGAGTAAATCTGAGTAAATACATCCTTCTGTCTTAACTCGATTCTTTTAAAATCTTCAGACGCTTTTATTCCTTGTGAAATCCACACATAGCTCTTATAATATGTATGTGCAGACCTACATGGAGCATGTGCACAGAAAATTGGAATTCTTGCAACTCACAGTTCTTCCGCTGTGTGTTTTTGTATTAAATATTGTCTAATTTAAACATAGTTTCAATAAATTACCTTAAGAGTTAAGCTCTGTTTAACATGCGACTTTCAGTTTAAAGAATTCCATAGATTTACATCCCAAAAACAGTGCACAAAAACACAGAAAAATCCTGCAGATTCTGTTTGGGCACTAAAACAAGCTGATTTTACATTTCGCCCATAAATCTCACAAAGAGTGAAATATATGGGGAAACAAAAATAAACTTAATTCAAGATATATTCTTTGAAAATGTCTTAGTTTTCTACCTTGTTTTCAGTATGTTAATATTTAAATTCTTGGAAAAACAAGACAAAATTCTGAATGAAAAAATTTTTGCAGGAAAATGAACAATATATCATCCATCTTCTTACTATAATAAATTCTGTAAAATCAATGTTCTTCACTCTGGTACAAGCACACATGCAGCATCAGATCACAGATGAAGCATTTAGACAACTGAATTTGAAAGTTGTGGAGCCGAACCTGCCAATGGACAAGCATGAACCTCTACAGCCCTGACTCAAGCCCTCCTTTTGATCTGCCTCTGTGAGTGACCTGTGAAGAGATAAGGTACCACCCCTCCACTTTCCCCGACAGGCTCCAGGACATATCGACACAATCAGCAGGGCCTTCCGTCAGGCCTGTCAGAGGAGCGCAATGGGGGATTCTGATGGTCTTTTCTCTGACACTGATGAATGGTGCATGCTGTTCCTTGTCAGAAATGTAATTAGGATAAATATCGGTACCGGGTGGTACCGTAGCCCTTACACCCAAATTCCACAAGCAAAGGGAGATGCAAGGTGGAATGAGCTGGTGAAGGGCTGGGGATGGTGGGTGGGTGGGTGTGTGTGTGTGTTTAGGTAACTGGTGATAAGACACACTCACAGTCTCTAGTTAAATGTATGTGAACTTCCTAAACAACACTAAAGCATTTCAAGAAATCTGTTGAATCACAACAAACGTTTGTATATTATGAAGTGAAAATATTGAATTGTTATGAAGTGAAAATATTGAATATTGACATTTACACATTTGGCAGACGCTTAAAAGTGACTTACAGGCCATTAAATTTGTACATTCTGTCAGCATATGTGTTCCCTGGGAATCGAACCCATGACCTTTGAGCTACAGGAACTCTACAAACATTAACAATACAAACAATGTAGTATTAGGCTTATCCACTGCTACCCTGAGTTCTCCTGTGCTATAATATCATAGAAACAGAGGTACATGAAGCATGCATTATTCCAATATAATTCTGATACTACATCTCTCACTGAAGGGGTCTAGGGGTAATGCTTCCACACAATATAAAAAAATACAAAACTTTGCACTTTATTAAAATTGTTGGACATTATATCTGATTTCAAATATTTCTACAAAATCTGTTTCTTGCTTACAGCTGTGCAACAAACGATTTTTGTTAAATAACTTTAGCAAAGTAACATTTTGAACTTCAGTCTTTGAGAAAAAACGTTTTGCACTTTAGTTTATTAAATTGTTTTCTTCTCATAATCTCTTAATGATATTTAAAGAATTCATGCCACAAATGAATATTTTCATTGTTTATCATGAACCTTAACAATTTGTATAGGTTGAAATAAGAATGTGATCAACCTGCGGTCTTGTAGGAAACTCAGGTGACTCAATAACACAGCCTGAGTATTGTACCTGCCAACAGGAAACTGAGAACTTGTCTAAACTATGAGGTCATCACTGACATTTCGCCGACCAGTAACCCTGCTGAAAAATCTGAGGTAATATGTTTAGACATCCGACTGACAAAATTTAAAGTCTAAAAGCGCAATAAAGTCATCTTCAAATAGATAGAGGAACAACTCCCTTTTGTTGTGAGAAGCTTTCTGAAGCTTTTAGTAAGGTTTAACATGCTGTAAAAGACAGCTTGTTGGCTATGGTTGCTTCTGTACGCTGACAATCTGTAAAATATTACTGACCTCCTGTCATAAATGTCTTCACCATTCATTTGGGCCACAGTCACCATTTAAACTAGATTTTTACATTTTTGTAAAGGAAAATTCTTTACATTCTTACAACCTAACACTGTTAGCTGGAAAGAGGTTGCCGGGGTTTTATAAGAGGTTTCTGGTCCATTGCAAACTCCTTAATAATCACAGAAATCGATTAGTCCTTTTAATTGAATAGTTATAGTTAGGGGTTTTGAGAAAAGCAAACACGACAAACATAGCACACCAAACAGCCTGTTGGTTCTGTGCCACCACGAAACAATAGTTGTATTAGCAGAGCATTTATTATGCATGAATCAGAAGTTTATCAGTCTTGTTCCCCATGATATTCTCTTTAATAATGGATTTTGTCCTCTGCCAGCAGGCCATGGGGGTCTGTGTTTGAGCCATGGCGCTAAAAGCTCAGTGCGAGCCTCCTCATAGCAAGAGGTCCAGACCAAACAGCAACGCAAATGCTTTTAAAGCATGCCAGCCAAATGGGCTTCCTTTTTAACTCCTTCAGTAGCCAATTGGGAAGCAAGCCTTTTTCCTGCTCAGTTTACTAATGATAAAATTGCTGCTCTACTTGCTCAAAGGCACTCTTTGTTGGTAGGACACGATCCGGAGGTTTCAGCAGCGTCTGTAACGCACAGGTAGACAATTGGCATACACAGAATCTGGGAGGTAAGGCGCTCTTAACGACACCCACTCGCAGTAACAGAACATTAAACGTCAGCCATCTACCTAAGCAAGTGAGTACTGCAGGAATACATGCACCAGGCGATAAGAATGAGATACTTTAAGTTCTAAAATAATACATAAACCCATTTTATATTGTATTTTTTTACAGGACAGAACTTGCTGATGCTGGATTTTATTTAGCCTCTCTAGCGCCATCTCTGTTTGAAACATAAAATTGCAGGTTACTTTACGCACTTTCCTTTAGCTATGCCAAAGCCAAAAGGAAGCCAAACTGACATTTCCCAGGAAAACGTATGCAACAGCTCAAATTACAAATCATTATTATAAGCTTACCATTGCAAATCGGGGTAAGGTAAGGAGACCGGTTTGAACACTGATCTGTTATGTACTTGCTCAATAATTGTCTTTTGTTTATTTTTAACCAAAAAAGCTACAGATTACAGCTTTAAAAAAAACAGCTTTCGTGAAGCCTTGCCAAGAGCGAAAACGTATCCACTGTGAGCCTCCACATAAAGCCAGGGTCTCCTGACAGTATCAGCTCTGGAAAAAACTGACAGGTGACGTGAACAACAAAAGCGCCTGTCTTGTTCCTGCACTCAAAATGAAGCATTTAGCCGCGGCTGTCCCTGTAATTTCCTGTGGTGGCATTTAAATGGTTTTATTTGGATGTCTTAACTAAGATTGTGCGAATGACAACAGTTATAGAGGAGAGCCGTGCGATTGTCCCGCAGGCTATTGTGAGGAGAGTGCCTTGTATTATGCAAATGCTATTCTACTGTTGTTGGGGTTCGAGATTGTTTTTGCTTCCTTCATTAATGTCTTTTCTTGCCCCGTTTGTGTTTTTTCTCTTTTTTTCTCGTGCTGCCTCCTCTCCGTGCATGTCTTTTCTAATTAGCCAACTTAAATCCTCAGCATGAGAGAATCCCCGAAACTATCTGAGGGGAAAAACAAGGACGCGCCAACAACGTCACCCCACAAAGAGAGTGCGGTGGAGGAATTTTCATTAGAATGAAGCCTCCCAAAGGCTTAGACCCCACTGTGAGATCACAATGGCACAATGGACCGGCTGGCTGGGCTGCAGCCCCATAACTGAAAGTGTCAGCACGCCAAAAGGGCCGATGGAGACGGATGGCAGAATGGGGGAATACAGTAAAGCTTCCTGCGAGAAAGAAAGCAGAAAAAACCCACCCTCCTCCATTCTGACATCCCTCCTTCCTTTAAAAAAAACTAAAGGCACTTGCCAGCCACTAGTCCCCAAAACATCTCTTTCCAGTCCCGCGGGGGCCATGGGAGAGGGTGTTGCTTCTTTCATCAATGCCGCCTTGTTTTGGTGCGGACCGAGTGAATGCATGCGCAGGAATGGCTGATCGACAGAGCTGGCCGTACTGCAGAGCAGAGTGCTGCGTCCTGTTTCATATGGAAATGGAGGATGCAGAATGCAGTCAATTGCTTTACAACTGACTTTGGCTCGCACGGCCTAAAGTAAACGTAGAGAAAGGAGCCACTGGTACGCTAAGGCAGCTTGGAATGGGTGAGGATTGGAAAGGAGGCAAACATAGAGTCAGGAAGCCCATTAAACCATTCACATCAGCATCACTGACTTCTATTATAACTTCTGAATTGATTGGTGACAGACAGGCAGGTTCATCTTGACAGTATTTGTCCTTCTTAAATGATCAGCATCTGTCAATAGCCAATCAGTGATGAACTGTGTCAGTTAGTGTATACTGCTGGAAACTAAACTGACTTAACCAGCAATGTAGCTTTTCCAGTTAAAAGCTTTTTTCCCGAACAAGGAGTAGCATTACAAAATGTCACATCGCTATTTTTTTGGCTAATTGTTTCTGAATAATCAAACATGTCTCTTTTTGTTTGATTAATTTTGAAGAAAACAGAAATGAATCACAGATTCAGTGGAATCTCTGTTTAACAAGGGCCACTGAGAGTAATGAGAAAAACTGAACAAAAACTAAACATTCCAGATGCAGATATTTACTTATTTCTCCATTCCTGTCACAATTCAACTGCAATTGTCCCTGACTGCAAACAGCATCACACAAAGACTTCTCAGCAGTGACTAAAATGGCCACTGAGGGTGCTGTTTACGACGAGAGGATTAACAGTCTTCAATAGTGCCAAGTGTGCTAACTTCTGTTCCCGGTTTAAAATATATCAACCCTCTTGCTCAAGGACTTAGACCGGAAAGGCTCAAAAGCATGCATGAGCTTTACGGGGCACGTGAAGGGCCAGAAAACAAGCATTTCAGTATGTCTTCACGACTAAATGAATACGTCATTTCTGTAACAACTAACATGCAGCAGTAGTCATCAAACATAAGTTCAGTGGATGGGAAATGGTGGCCCTTTGGTTTAAATCTTCAGTACCTTTGAAGTCTGGAAGTGCTACTTTAGAACCTGACACTTTCAGAATGGCAGCAGAGCAGAACAGTGACCACCCACATCCCGCAGTAGCTTTGGTTACGGAAGTTTGTTTCACGGAAGTTTCACGGAATCACTGCGACCTTTGATTCAAAGCAAGAAAGTGTTTAAAAATCTGTGTTTAAGAAAGGTACGAAACATTTTTGGACTTATCTCATGAAACCCTGCAACTGGCATAAATCAAACTTCAATATAAAACGGTTGACTACAACTTATGGATTATAAACAACAATATATTTTAATGTTATCGCAAGATATTCAAATATCCAGATAGATAAGGAGACTTATTTCATTACGTCACTTGCAATGTTTTATGGGATTGTGCAGTCTAAAAGTCCTGAACTGACCTGTGGCTTATTGAGGCATCTACCATCTACTTAGTCTACTCAAGTCAATAGTTAGTCAGGTTAAAATGCTACTTCTAAAAATACATTTCTTTGTGAAGAACATAAATGCGCTTCTGAAATAAAACTGTTGTGCTTTGTAACAGGAGTCAATTGCAGAAGGACCTCTTCATACAAGTTATGTTTTTCTTTATAGAGAGCTGACAGACAGGTTCAGATAAGGTCTGCTGTGCAATATCAAACTGATTTCCTCTCTTAGTTTGGAATAGTCATGTTTGGAAATCGTGTTACAGATCAGGTCTGAATTATGTTAATGCTTGCTAATGTGGTACTGTCTTACTCTAGACTGCACACAGTAAATAAAAGACAATTGATGATCCTGATAAACATGACACTCAGTGAAAGTGTCCTTTTAATTATTACAGACAGAACATGACTAATATGTGACTAGTAATAGTAGGTCAACAAGCAAGTTGCTGAAAAACAAGTTATGAACAGCCACCATCATCAGATTTGCAAGCAATGACTGACGCACACACGGCAGTAAATTATAATTTACACAGAATGAATACACAAAATGGTTAATAAATACCGTGCAACAGGTGTCAAAACTGTTTAAAGTATGCTAACTCAGGTTTTTTCCAAATATCTTCGTTTAAATTAAAGCTGAGCAACATGGTTAAAAAAGGTAACAAGTAACCCATGTACATGCACATAACCGTCTAAACGTCCTTGTAGTTTCATCAATAACCTTTGACCCCAGCACACAAAAAAACGTGAAGCTAAGAGCCCCAGAGACCAACAGGAAGTGAAGCTCAGAGGATTAGGGAAAGTAACCTGTCCCCCTCCATCAAGACCGTTTTGGTTACTTCCTCCAAAACACATGCTGAATAAAGCTGGATTACAGGAACCCATTCCTGGCTCACATTTCTGAGGAGATCAATCAGGGCTGCAGCCCCAAACTTAAGCCTGATGCAAACACAGCAGTACGAATTCTTATCGAACCCACAACCTTCGCGTAGATAACGCAAGGCTCTACCAGTTGTGCATTGGGATAGTTGTGCAAAGGTTGTGGGTTTGATTCCCAGGGAACACGCGTAGTGATAGAATGTATAGCTTGAATGCCCTGCAAGCGACTTTGAAGAAAAGCATCTGCCAAATGCGTAAATGAAAATGTATAAGAAGATGCATATTTTGACACCTCGAGGTTCTAACAGCCTAACTTTTCCAAAGTGAAAAATATACCCAAGCAACATATGAAATGTTTTAATGTACTATCCCGTATCCTGCTTCAGGTCCACTCTCTCCATGAACACATCTGGCAGAATGAACGCAGTCTATATACATTCAATGAACTCGGTTGGTCTCAAGTCGATGATCCACTCTGTGGTGGTATGTTTAGCAGCTCCCTGTGCCCTGTTCTTCCATAAGCACAAATGGCTTGAGCAGCAGATGCTGAGTAATTAGTTGCTTGATTCTCATAAGAAGCTTACACACAAAGGGCCGGGCAAAAAGAAAGCAGATTACAATCCAACAACACGACTGCATTTCTACACCACCAGACAGTGTCACACCGTCAGTGGCTGCATCACCCTGCTTTATAATCGGACTGTTTATCAAATGCACAAACGAGTGCAGAAATGTGTCGCATTTGCTTCGTACCAGAAGAGGTCTTGAGATCGTCTTTAAGTCACATGCTCGTCTCTGTTACCTAGCAACGGCAAAGCCCAGGCAAAAGTTGTCTCAGATCTGTCCGAGGCTTTGTGCGTCACACTGCAAATGTTACAAAGTATCGCAAACGTCGTTTATCGCGGTAACGATACGACTGCGATCATTTATCGCGCACCTGCTTCGTAAAGTCACAGCAAACAGTTCCCCCTTTTTTTTTTTTTTTGAAGACTGTAAGCTATATACAGACTTGTTACGCTTACTTCTAACTTACGCGATTATTTATTTTGCCAATTGATTTTTATTTTTAGGTTTTTTTTTTTTTTATTGTGATAAATCTCTTACGCGCCCACGCCGCTCATTCTCGGCCACATAAATAACAATACCGTTATACGCACGGCATACGGGGAGGAATAAAAAGCGAGCGACTGCCTCTTTTCAGACCAACAGAGACCGTGTAAATGTACATCTTTCGTTTGCCAAGCCGATGTGGCGCTTACGTGCAAGTTTTCCCAAATAAAAAGCGCAAAACTGCGATATTATAGAGCATCTTGCCCAGTGCGTCTATTGTTAGTACATGTCAACTCTGCCCGCACGTATAGTGGACTGTTTATAGTTCAACACTTAAGATAAAAGTAACCTTAAGACGTACCTTGACACTCGCAATGAAGAACGCATAAAGTTAGGATAAGGAAAAGTTGTAGGTGCATTTTGACGCACAGTCCCCGCTGGCCTGTCCAGCCCCTCATGAAGCCGGCCAGATGAAGCTCTTGGGACTGAGATGCAGTGAAGTGGCTCTTACTTGTCCCGGGCTGATGAAAAAGGGCGTACACTAAAAGCTTAGACATGACGCTCCCCCCTCACATCCGAGTCCGACCCACAGGATCAAGTCCTTAACCGGCTCCCAGCAACCTGTTGAGCTCATCGACTAACCTACATAAAGTATCGATTGCTCAGGTTTTCACACTATAAGAAATAATTACAGAAATAAAACATTATTTACTGTGGTTTTATTTCTGTACCGGGACACCTGTTGCTGTTTAACACGACTGTATTAACAGAACCAGCTCCTTTTCGTCCAGTTTTGAAATCCATTGAAAGCCCAGCCAACGGAGAAAGATTATTTCACAGCATTGGGTCTTAAATTAGACACACATTGTGATTTAATATGTGAGTTCATCCTTATATACCAATGACGATTTGTGGAGAATCCACGACTTGATACGTGAAGGTTTATTAAGTTAGTTTTTTAGAAAGTTTATTAAGTAAATTAATGAACATAACACAAAAACTCACAGTCACAAGTTCAAGTTTTCAATAGCCGACACAAGTGAATAAAGGTCAGTCCGGTATTACAGACGGAAGTAAAGTAAATCAGTGAAAGGGTTACTCAGGGTCAATGGTTTTCAATGGTGTCTCATTCAAATAACTGATTTCATGCTGTGCAAACTAAGCAAAATAAAGTTTAGGTGTGCAGCCTGTTATATTCAGTAATTCATGTGCAAAACGTAACATGCAATCGCGTTATTTATCAAAACCGTTTCCCGGGCAGTTGTTTGTGTGTATTGCGTTTTCTCAACAGCTTAATGCAAATGTTAAATCGTCATTTCGCCTTCGAGGTCTGATGAAGAACCGAGAGGGTCGCGCTAATGGACCGGATCAGTGCTGCCATCTAGTGGTGGGACTGGAAACATCACCGCCGTCCTCACCCTGTGGGGACAACGCAAACAAACAGACGGACGTATCCGGATCGATGGCATGTGTCTGATGCCCAAGTGGCATAAAAAAGCCGAAACTGTCCGTAATCCGCAGGCGAGAGCAAAAACACGCGTAATATTCGCGCAGAACAGGCACTGAATTTACTGTTGCTAGGGGCAACCGCATAAAACTTTGTGTCGGTACGAGCGCCGGATCGCTGCGGCTCATTGCGGTCGAGACGCCTTCGTGCATAAAACGTGAAATTCGTGCAACAACAGCCCTGCAAGCCCTTTTCGACATGTCACCACCTCAGAAAAACCCGATAGACCTCAAATCGATGATCAAAGACACTAAACAGGTAGGTCGCACGAAAATGCGCAATGCATTTGATAGAAAACACTTTAAAACGCCCATTTCAGACCTCTGATCGCCCGACAACATCGCAGGAAAAGGTTTTATTTGTGCGTTTGTGCAAAGGGTCGCGGCTTGAAATGCATCATGCGCAGACGATAACAAAGCAACTGGTGGTGCGTTTTATTAAAGCCCATCTCTTTATGCTTTTGACGTGCAGTTTGATAAATTGTATTAAGTTAGGCTGTTCGGTGAAAGGTTGCTCGTTGTTTGATCGAAACGGAGGCGTTTGGGGTCTCTTTGCAGTTTGTGAGGTCTGAAACCGCTGTAGGGAGACCGGGGCTAGTTGTCACACGCTTCAGTCCAGTGAATATGCCCCAGCGTTTATGTTTGTACGATTGTTTCTCTATAAGATCGGGCAGAAAATGTTACCTTACACGATACACGTATCCCTCTATGTTTCATTTCACAATGGACCGAGTCAGATAGCCTGCTACTAACTTTTCATAAGATGTAAACGGTAAATAAGTGAAGGAAAGAATGGCACACCAATATAGTGAAAACATACGTACGTCACTCCAATATTGCAATGAATGCATTAATAATAAAAGGTGGAAGTTTGCTCGTTGATAAATTAACTGGACATCTGTGATCAAAAGCCTCTGGACACAAATACAGGTTTCACACAGTGCAAAATCACTGTTTAGCAACAGACAACCACATATATTGTATATTTTATATATATATATATTTACATACATCATTGCTTTTCTAAATAAATAGTCATGTTACCTTTGTACAGTCGTGGCTGTTTCATCTTCTAAGGGCATCGTTAAAATGGCACATTAAAGAAAACGTCTATATTTACCTGACAGACATTTACTGACAGACATTTACTGACAGACATTTACTGACAGACATTTACCTGACGACAGACGTTTACCCGACAGACATTTACCCGACAGACATTTACTGACAGACATTTACTGACAGACATTTACTGACAGACATTTACCTGACAGACATTTACCTGACAGACATTTACTGACAGACATTTACCTGACAGACATTTACTGACAGACATTTACCTGACAGACATTTACTGACAGACATTTACTGACAGACATTTACTGACAGACATTTACCGACAGACATTTACTGACAGACATTTACTGACAGACATTTACTGACAGACATTTACTGACAGACATTTACTGACAGACATTTACTGACAGACATTTACCTGACAGACATTTACTGACAGACATTTACCGACAGACATTTACCGACAGACATTTACCGACAGACATTTACCCGACAGACATTTACCCGACAGACATTTACTGACAGACATTTACTGACAGACATTTACCTGACAGACATTTACCGACAGACATTTACCGACAGACATTTACGACGACATTTACCTGACAGACATTTACCTGACAGACATTTACTGACAGACATTTACTGACAGACATTTACTGACAGACATGTACTGACAGACATTTACTGACAGACATTTACTGACAGACATGTACTGACAGACGTTTACTGACAGACATTTACCTGACAGACATTTACTGACAGACATTTACCTGACAGACATTTACCTGACAGACATTTACCTGACAGACATTTACTGACAGACATTTACCTGACAGACATTTACTGACAGACATTTACTGACAGACATTTACCTGACAGACATTTACCTGACAGACATTTACCGACAGACATTTACCTGACAGACATTTACCGACAGACATTTACCCGACAGACATTTACCCGACAGACATTTACCCGACAGACATTTACCGACAGACATTTACCTGACAGACATTTACCCGACAGACATTTACCGACAGACATTTACCTACAGACATTTACCGAAGACATTTACCTGACAGACATTTACCCGACAGACATTTAACAGACTTTACCTGACAGACATTTACCTGACAGACATTTACCGACAGACATTTACCTGACAGACATTTACCTGACAGACATTTACCTGACAGACATTTACCGACAGACATTTACCTGACAGACATTTACCGACAGACATTTACCTGACAGACATTTACCGACAGACATTTACCGACAGACATTTACCTGACAGACATTTACCGACAGACATTTACCGACAGACATTTACCTGACAGACATTTACCGACAGACATTTACCTGACAGACATTTACCGACAGACATTTACCGACAGACATTTACCCGACAGACATTTACCCGACAGACATTTACCCGACAGACATTTACCGACAGACATTTACCCGACAGACATTTACCGACAGACATTTACCTGACAGACATTTACTGACAGACATTTACCTGACAGACATTTACCGACAGACATTTACTGACAGACATTTACTGACAGACATTTACCTGACAGACATTTACTGACAGACGTTTACCCGACAGACGTTTACCCGACAGACATTTACTGACAGACATTTACTGACAGACATTTACCCGACATTTACCATTTACCCGACAGACATTTACCCGACAGACATTTACCCGACAGACATTTACCGACAGACATTTACCGACAGACATTTACCGACAGACATTTACCGACAGACATTTACCCGACAGACATTTACCCGACAGACATTTACCCGACAGACATTTACCCGACAGACATTTACCTGACAGACATTTACTGACAGACATTTACTGACAGACATTTACCCGACAGACATTTACCCGACAGACATTTACCCGACAGACATTTACCCGACAGACATTTACCCGACAGACATTTACCGACAGACATTTACCGACAGACATTTACCGACAGACATTTACCGACAGACATTTACCGACAGACATTTACCGACAGACATTTACCTGACAGACATTTACCTGACAGACATTTACCTGACAGACATTTACCGACAGACATTTACCTGACAGACATTTACCGACAGACATTTACCCGACAGACATTTACCGACAGACATTTACCCGACAGACATTTACCCGACAGACATTTACCCGACAGACATTTACCCGACAGACATTTACCCGACAGACATTTACCGACAGACATTTACCCGACAGACATTTACCTGACAGACATTTACCCGACAGACATTTACCGACAGACATTTACCCGACAGACATTTACCGACAGACATTTACCGACAGACATTTACCGACAGACATTTACCCGACAGACATTTACCCGACAGACATTTACCCGACAGACATTTACCGACAGACATTTACCTGACAGACATTTACCGACAGACATTTACCCGACAGACATTTACCCGACAGACATTTACCCGACAGACATTTACCCGACAGACATTTACCCGACAGACATTTACCCGACAGACATTTACCGACAGACATTTACCCGACAGACATTTACCCGACAGACATTTACCCGACAGACATTTACCCGACAGACATTTACCCGACAGACATTTACCGACAGACATTTACCCGACAGACATTTACCGACAGACATTTACCGACAGACATTTACCCGACAGACATTTACCGACAGACATTTACCGACAGATTTACGACAGACATTTACCCGACAGACATTTACCCGACAGACATTTACCCGACAGACATTTACCGACAGACATTTACCGACAGACATTTACCGACAGACATTTACCCGACATTTACCAAGACATTTACCCGACAGACATTTACCCGACAGACATTTACCCGACAGACATTTACCCGACAGACATTTACCCGACAGACATTTACCGACAGACATTTACCATTTGACAGACATTTACCGACAGACATTTACCCGACAGACATTTACCCGACAGACATTTACCATAGACATTTACCGACAGACATTTACCTGACAGACATTTACCCGACAGACATTTACCGACAGACATTTACCCGACAGACATTTACCGACAGACATTTACCCGACAGACATTTACCCGACAGACATTTACCCGACAGACATTTACCGACAGACATTTACCTGACAGACATTTACCTGACAGACATTTACCTGACAGACATTTACCAACAGACATTTACCCGACAGACATTTACCGACAGACATTTACCGACAGACATTTACTTAGTTTTTTACTTTTACTTATTTTTTTTACTTATTTTTACTTTGCCAAAACGTTGTTTTAATGTTGTTTAAAGTACGGCCAGGGTAACGCTAAGCTCACATATATTTCTCGTACCTGTGACACTGATGACGCGTTTCCGCTACGTAGAGGGCATGTCTACTACGTCACAGACAGCGCTTTAAGTTACATTCATTATTAACAGCAAAGTTAATAATGAATGACTGAGGGGTAACAATGTAAAGTGTGAAAAGCTAAAGGGTGCAAAATGATGTCAGAAAAACTTTTAAGCATAGCGTACTGATGTTCGGGCCGAACGCAATGATTGGATAAACATTTTATGGTCCTGTGGTCTACCAGCTGAGCTACAGGACCACCTTACAGTGTTGAAGGATTACCTTACAGAAGTGTGACAGCTAGCCCGCCTGTCTCATTATCCAGGTTTTGTTCAACGCATTTCTTTGTGTTTCGCATTTCACGTGCTGAAATGGATTTGAAATACAGTGTTAGATCATGATGCACACAATACTGCAGTCCCGTGTTGTAAGTCTGTATCTTTTTTGTTTTTTCTCTAAGGACATGGATGATGTCCATCAAGCTCTGGAAAAGCTCAGAAGTCTTTCCCAGGACGAACAGACAGAGGCAGAGGTTTTGCGATCGAGAATCGACGAGCAGTCTACTCTCATCTGCATTCTGAAACAGAGAGCAGACGAGATGCTTCTGCGCTGTCAGGCTCTAGAAAAGATCAATGCGGAGCTGGAAAACCTGAGAGCCAATGTGCAGGAAGAGCTGGAGAATGAGAGGAAGAAATCTGAACTCCTGGAGCAGAGGTTCATGGACCTGGCTGCCAATCACAGAGAACTGATCAACTTCAAAGATGAATACAAAAGCCAGAATGCAAAGCTGGTGAAAGAAAATGAGAGGCTCCAGAAGGAAAATGAAGAGCTTTTCAGCAAAGAGCTCCAAGAAAAAGAGGAGACCATCCTCAAGCTGACCCAGGAGCTCAAGGAGCTGGCAGAACAACATAAGAGATTAGAAACAGAGTATCAGTAAGAAACAGCTCTATGTAGAGTGCAACTGTTGGTTTATATGAAGTAAAATTGATTGTTAATGATAACATATTAACCCATTTAAGTTAGATCTGATAAAAGTTTGTAATGTTGTCATTCATTTGGAAGCTGATTGGTTTGGTTCATGGTTTTAATTTCTCCACTAAAGAATATTTTTTCTATTGAGAAAAGAGAATAGATGGGAAAAGCACAGAACTTCATGGTCACTATTGTGCTGTTATGTTTATTATTTGGTGTAATCACTCATGTTCTTTATTGTATTTGTCATTAATCTTCATGATCTCAACAGGGAGAAAACGACAGGTTTTCAGATTAAACTGAAGGAATTGATCAATCTCCATCAGATCAAGGAGACTTCTTTGAAGAACGAACTAAACGACGCACAAAAACAGCTCCAGAATGCCGTGGAGATGTGCGCAGGTGCTTCACAGATATAAGTCAAAAAGAACAATTAAGTTTTGAGTAATAATATCACAATTATAGTGATTTATTTAGACTTGCTAATGAAACTCAAGGGTAAATAAATGTTGATTTATTATAACTATTGCAAGGTGCACAGTGGCAGTTTTATAGGACTGAGCAAATGCTTGTCTTTAATAACCATCGAAAACTTTATACAGTGATTCAGTTGTCACCGAGCACTGCTAAACACAGCACACGGTTCTTTCCAACAGAGCTGGATCTCAAACTTAGACAAAGTCAGGAGAAAGAAACAATAAGAGAAACGGAGACTCAGGTGAGACTGGAGAAACTGATGAAGGAAAAGAATGAGTTGATTGATCTCTCAGTGCAGCGGGGGAAACTTATACAGGTACATTAAGAGCAGATATTTCTGTTTTGAAACACAATTCAGCGATGAAACATGCTCAGACTTTTGATACAATTTTCAACTATGTGTTTAGAAGAGTTTCATGTTTTTCTGTAAAATGTAACAGGACAAGCAAGCTGAAATTGAGGAGCTGGAGAGGAAGAGACAGGACGCAGAGAATGGCAGAATCGATGCAGAGCGCAGGTACAGTATGGACCTCAAAACACATCAAAAAAATTATAAACCACCTTAAAAGTATAATAAAGAAGTCTAACTATCAGCAGCAGTTATTATGTGGAAGCCTTTTCTCCAAAAGAAAGTTTGGCAGTATAAATCAAACTTCCTGATGTTTAGCTGATGCAAAGTTATCAGGTGTCAGTTATCATTGCAAAGTTTGTGGGTTTGATTTCCACGGAACACATGAACTGATATGCACTGTAAGTCGCTTTGGATGAACGCATCTGCCAAATGTGTAAATGTGATGTAAATGTGTTATGTAAGCAACTAAATCACTTCTATTGGCAGTATAAATGATCCTTTTGAAACAGAAGCTCAGTACAACATCGGCACCATTGTGTAAATGACAACATTTCAATCTCAGACTCAGCTATTGCTTTAACCATTGAAATTACATTGATTAAACTTAGTGCATAAACTCATCTTTGACCGGAAGGTTATGCCATCTTGATTTAGTTTGTCTTTAACATGTTTTCAGGTTTGAAATGGAAGCAGAAGCTGTGAACAGTGAGATAAAAGTGAAGGAACTGCAAAATGCCCTGGAGAGGGCAGAAGTCACGTGCCATGAGCTGAAAAAGGTCTGTTAATGTAAAAACACAAAACCCTATATGTATATCGGACATTTATGTCTCCATGGCATCTCAGTGTTTTAAATCACATTTTTAGGAGTTTGAGGCATATAAAAAGTACAGCAGTGAACTGCTGGACAAGGAGAAGGAGTTAAACTGCAGACTGCGTCACATGATCATCTGAACCCGCCATCCTGTCATTTCATGTGTGTGTCTGCTGTCATTTATGTTAGCCAGCCAATCACCTCCTGCTCTGACAGCCAAGCCCCTCCTCCTCTCATACATATAAATAAACCAGAAGACCAGGTTAAAATGGGAGTTTTCTTATGAGTCTTCCTTCAGTAGGGGGCAGCGCAACATACTTTGTAGCGAAAATGTCAGTTTCTTGAAAGTTTGCGAAAAGGTTATTAATGTTCAGGTGTATAGCTGAACTGTGACTTTGAAATTAAAAATGAACATTAATGCATTTCCACTGTGGTTTGGTGATGGCATCTGTCATTTGTATATGCAATAAATTAGACTGTTGTGTATGTAGCTTAGTTCTATAGATAAAACCATTTAACTGTGTCTGTTAAAGCTCTTTAGCCATATACAGCTCTTAGGAATGCAATGCTAACCTAGTTTCCAATTTCCTTACTAGCACTTTACCTAATAGGTCCACTTATACTTTAGTTCACGCTGCTAAGACCCAGTACTCCTTCATGCATAAATATAACGTAATGAAAATGTGTTTCTCTCTAAATAATATCAATAAGAACATAGTGTCTGTACTATACACATCTTTTGCATCTTTACAAATGCTTAGGCATATAGTAAAATTACAGTATTTTCCGAATATTTGTCATTTTGACATGCTCTTTGTCAATTTTTGTTTAGTGTTGCTAGTAACTTGAGTGTCATTCCTCAGCTAATGTGTGGGCAGGTAGTTCGTTTAATTGTATAGTGGTCATCTGGTCTGTCTGTCACGTGTAAATATGTTTTATTGAATAAAACACCTGGTTAGATTTATAGATGTTCAGCCCCCCACACATGCATGTTAGTTGCCATTTGGCTGACGCATTTTCATCTCTTTGTGTTTGTGTTTTAGTCGCATCTTGGAATGTTATGATATTTAGTGCTTTAGAGTGTTCATTCACTTTTGAACCCGCAACAAGATCATTAACCTCTCAGCTGTTAGGTTAGGTATGTGCTTATATCATCTGCTGGCATGTGTTTGGGATTGTGGCTAAAATGCTGGAATCCCCTGTGTTCTCGTGTCGGCATGTTGAAGTAGCTTGTATCGTCGTCTCTTTATGCTTTATATCACCCTGAAGCAGTTTCAGTACGTGCCATAACTGACCAGTGCACTTGCCCTTTATTTGCTTTCGACCTCTGACTGGTCACTGGTCAATGGTTCCTAACCCCGTTGCCATGACAATCTTTTCTTCAGAAGTGCTATGAAATTGGGAATTGCCTTAAATGGATCACTAGAATGACTCTGAATGAAACTCTGCTTCTGTGACCTCTTTTTCTTTTATTTATGGTGTATTCGTTCAAACATAGTCATTTGATTTAAAGAGGACTTGACTGTTAAGATCATTTATTTTAGAAGAGATGTAAAGCATTTCAAACATAAATAAAATCGAAATATTAAACCTAAAGAACATGGAAAATCAAGACTTTTTGAAACCATTGGTCTTCCAACACAATGTATGCTAAACTGAACCGTGGCATTATTGGTTGCTTGTAGAAAATGTGAATATTATGATGATGTCACCGCTGTTGGTTACTAAATTTGTTTTACATGCTGAGCAATTATCTTTCCATGTAAGTTGGGGAGAATTTTGCATGCAGGTGGGACTGAATTATTTGCAGACGTTAAGGTTTTAGAGTTAGGGGTTTGAACAGTTAAGCTAACCTAGTCCCTGTATCACTATGGAAAGTCTAATTATACAGTGCACACCCTAAAGGAACATAATCACATGACTGACACTTATAATCAAGCTTGAATTGGAAATGTGTTGGTGACAGCTGCTGAATCTTCCAACATAATGGTGCCTTGCACTGCCCACACCTGAAGCCTCCCTCTGCAGCTGCAGACTCTCACCTGACCAATCACTGCATTTCTTTACTTCATTTCACACTTGATTGTTGTTATTAAAAAAACATCGATCTAAAACACTAAACTCATTCTGAAATATGTCGGGTTTTATTCCTGCAAAAGGCGGAATTTCAAACAATGGAAAAAGCGTCAGTTCTTAAGCACTGATGCATGCCTCTACCTGACTTTGTCATTCTTCAAAGAGAAATCCATAATTTGTGTCTGAACTTTATCGTTAAAATTGTCTTAGTGTTGTTCACATATATAGGAATGAGTTAACCTTTATCGGTGAAGAAACACTTTTGATTCAGCGTTTGTAAATGAACATTTACAATTTTATTCAGGTTTCTGCTTCTGTATAAATTAAGCTAAACTAATCTAGAGGGATCAAGTTTCTCACAATCGTTTTTTAAAATGCGTTGTCAAAAACATCTTCTGCTAAGTGCTTCACACTTTCCCAGAAGAAACATTCTTTGCTTAGGGGTTGTTATTTTTTATGATCTCAGGATATTCCCCATATATTCATATGGCAACATATTGAAATTTGTCAGCATATTCAAAACGTTTACTTTGATGCAGACTCTAGAGTCTGAACACAATTTCAAACATTGTTGAAATCTCTTTTGAAACTTTAGAGAGATGTGAGATTACTGGGGTGAAAGAAAAAAAATCTAAGAAGCAGGAGACGTTAGCAACAGTTTATTTAAAATGTAATCTTACTGCTGTCTAGGAAAAACCATTGAGATTAAAAGAACATGAATTTTTTCGTGTTGAGTTTAGCGTAATGTAGCATAATCACAAAATCCTCATGTTTTATCTTATAAAAACTGCCTGTGGGAGGGACAAAGGAAATTATTTTGCTTTGCTGTTACTGAAACAAAGCATTCCAGAGTGTCAGACAGCTATGACTAGTTTTAGCCTGCAGGCTTTAAAACAGCATACTCTGTCACCCACAGCACAGCTGAAGGATCGAGACCCGCGTTCTTCCATGGTGCTCTGCACATGCAAACACTTGTTTCATACTTGCACTGAGGTCACTCACACCAGGGGCAGAACTCCCTCTGAAAGTGAACAAAAATGACCTGTAGTGAATTTCTGTGTATGTATTCTGATATTAAACGTTGGGTTTTATTTATAGAGCAGAGGGCCTGATCTCTCACTGGGTTTCCCTCAGGAGCTTTGTCATTCCTAAAAAACGAAATGAAACGAAACTAAAAGCAGCTTTTAAAACAAAACTAACACACAAATCTGCGCTGCACATTCATTTGAAAACACACAGCCTCTGGTGGGCTATTGCTTTATTAGCAAAAGCATCTATTTTTGAGATGAAGTTTCAGTATTCCTCTGAGAACAAACTCCCTGCTGACGGACATTGTGCTGGTGTTTTAAGGCAGTACAATACCCTGATGGCTAGAATGGAAGAATGCGACAAAGCTTTTAAAGAAAGCACTATTAGAGGTCAGGCCATCTGGTCACCATGACAACCAGCGTAGCATCCTGTGGAATGCCTGGAGAAGAACTTGTAAAACGAACTGCGTTTTTGCCTCCTCTCATATATCTTGCGCCTGTCGTGTGGTATAAAACCTCAGGCCAGATCCGTTTCATCATGTCGTCAATAGCTCACCCAAAAATTCTGTCATTATTTACTCGCCATTATGTCATTCCAAACCTGTATGATGTCGTGCCTTCCCAACACACTCCCAACAGACTAAAACTTTTTTGTATAACATTTTTATAATAAAATTTTTGATTGTGCAACCTCATGACGTTGTTAGTACCTTGATAACAGGGAACATTCTCAGAACGGTCTCTCAAAGTTATCAAAAACATTCTTTTCAGTAACACCAGTGGAACGTTTGTAACGTTATATTGTCATTTATCCTTTTAATGTTTTTGTTACTTAATGTAAACGTTGGGAAACATTTTTACAATGTAAAATTGTTAGCTGGCTAGCTCTCTATTGCTGTTTTTGTATACATAAGGAAAAATGTTTAGTATGAAATGAGGAATGAGATTTGAAAGCAGCTGAGGTGAAGGACTTTTAATGTGTATGTTGGCTGAATTATTCATTTAAGGTTCTGAACATATACGTGTTGAGTGATTTAAGGAATCTGTAGCATTACATCAAATGGCAGTTCAGTCTTTCTGCAGTTCTGGGGGGAGAGAAGCAATAAAATGTTTGGTGGGCCCTCCTTCCTTTAAAAGTGGGTGGAGAATGGGATGTGTCAGTTCCAGACGCAGCCTAAGGACCCTGTCTACTTCTGTTCACTTCACTTTCTGAGTCTCTTTCAGTCTCCCACCACACACACACATGCACACTGACACCCTTTACCTGCATAGCACATAACCTGAGGACAGCTGAGGAACACACCTGGACAGGTAGCTTGTGGCAGGAGATTGTGCTGCCAAAGGTGAGTAATTGTCAATATATTCATAAAATGTATTCAATTCTTTGTTCTTGTAAAAAAAAAGGCAATGAAATGTTTAGAATTACTATTTTTTTAGGAGTGCCAGTCATGTCTCACCCACTGAGCTGGTTCCTGTTGTGCTTGGGTTTTCTGACTGTCTGGGCTCAGGAGTTCTATGAGGAAAGAACCGGACCAACACGAGTTAAGACCAGGGGACAGGCTTCAACCCTTCTGCAGAAACATGATGGGCAAGGTGCGGCACCTCTTTGTTAGTGTGTAGTGTGACAGTACCCTCTTAAAAATAAAGGTGCTAAAAAGGTTTCTTTGTGGCAGTGGCATAGAAGAACCATTTTTGGTTCTCTAAAGAACCTTTCAGTCAAAGGTTCTTGAAAGAACCACTTATCTTAACTATGTATGCAGAACCTTTTCCACTACAAAGACACAAAAGTTCTGTGGATGTTAAAGGTTCTTTATGGTACCATGCAGCCTGACAAAAACCTTTTTGGAACCTTTATTGTATGCATGATCATTGTGTCTTTGAGGAACTCCATGATTCATTTTTAGTTGTATGCATGATGAAAATAACATTGCATAAACTGAATGCTCATCTTGAGGTATTCTTTGGTGGATAAAATATGAAAGTCATTGTTGATCTCAGAATGTTTATTACTTTTTCAGTTATACTGTTGGAAACCTCACAGTGCATTTCAAGCTGTTCAAGAAACACAAAATTTGGTTTGTAGGTTTCCTGCCTAAAGACATGCAATGTCACGTTAAGACATACTAGACATAGTATACCATCATAACTCAACATCGTTTAGGAGGAAGATATGTTTGATTGTGGAGATTTTGGAACCCTTGGGCAATTTCCCCTTTCACAGTTTCTGATGTAAACATGATTTATTAATATCTGTATAAGACCCACTAGGTCATTTCTCGTCACCATGACATGAAGATAGATGAACTGGTGTGCTGAAAGAAAGATTTTGAGGAATGTTAGCAGATTTATAATCACTGGTTTTCATAAGACAATATTCACTGTTATCATACAGATAACAAGCAGTAATTTTGATTCTGAAATAATCAGAAATAATGTATAATTTTTTGCATAATAAACTGCTCTGTAGAATGACGATGTGTCTTCCCCTGTCTGCATCTGACAAGCCATCCTGGAGAGAATATTGTGGTTTATAGCTGCAACATAACCCAGCCAACAGGGAACAGTCAGAGAACATTGGCTAACATTTTCTAAATGTTATCAAGTTATCAAAAGTGTTCATGCAGGCCGTTTAAAAGAGGGAACACGCCCTTTGATATATTTACCCTTTCAATTTTAATCGTAAATATGTCAACACAGTCAAAAACATATCCAGCCAAGTCTTTAACACGCCTTTATTCCCTTTGTCTTTGTTTTTATCTCTTGCTGTTTTTTTAACGTCAGCCATCTTGGATGAGGACTGTGGTCTGGAGTTGGCCTTCCTGCTGGACAGCTCTGAGACAGCCAAGGACAACCACCAGCAGGAGAAACAGTTTGTTATGGACATTATAGAAGGTCTGCAGAGCATTCGCCTGGATACAGCCCGGAAACTCAGTTGGAGAGCAGCCTTGCTTCAGTACAGCAGTCATGTTATTATCGAGCAGACCTTCAAGCAGTGGAGAGGCACTGAGAACTTTAAGAGCAGCGTCGCGCCCATGGCCTACATCGGTCACGGCACCTACACCACCTATGCTATCACCAACATGACCAAGATATTTATGGAAGAATCAGCCCCAGACTCTGTCAAGATTGCTGTGTTACTAACAGATGGCTCCTTCCACCCCAGGAACCCTGATATCTTCTCAGCCATGGCTGATGCAAAGAACCAGGGCGTGAAGGTCTTCACGATCGGCATCACCCACACTGCCAATACTGAGCCGGTCAACGTTGCAAACCTGAGACTGCTGGCCAGTACGCCTGCCACCAAGTTCCTTTATAATCTGCAGGACAAAAATGTCATGGAGAAAGTCATTACTCAGATTGTAAGTATGTTCACACTAATCACTGTCCTTGTCCTCATTTGTTGTAGGTTAAAGACACAGACACAAAATGTCTGACTGATAAGGTTTCAGTAGAGCCAGCTGAATGCTAATGATTGATTGCCTTTCCTCATCATCATGATGCGACTTAACCAAACCTGATGCAACAAGTTTTTATTGACAAGCAATTTGTGTGGTCACACTGTTCAATGGAAAGGAAGAAAAAAGTGGCAGTCAGCAAAAGGGTCGTGACATGACATTTCAAGCAGTGTTCTGTGATGTGACTTTCAATAATTCATTTAAAAATAATTCAAACATTTTTAAAGTGCTTTAAAACTATACATGCTGGTTTATATGACTGTATAGTCATTGAGGGACTACATGTAATTTGTACTTATACATTGCAGGACCATTTAAAACGGTAAAACCAAATTACGTTAAATCTAATTACAATCTTGTTTGGTTTTAAAGTGGTTTTGGGCATTGGTTAACTGCTAAACCAACTAGACTAGCTGAACACTAGCTTAGCCAAACAGTCTTAGTCTTTAAGACTGTGTTACAGAAGAGTTTTAACCTAAAATCATGATGTTGAATACAACATTAATCAGCATGTCAGCTGCGCAGATAATTGGGCAGATCCTCTGGGCTTACACTGTATGTACCTGTCTTTGTTATTGTGCAGGCATATTTAAAGCATTTATTGTATCACTGTACTGCATTTAAGCAGAAACACATACAGTAGATATAGTTTTAGTGTAAAGCAGGTCTCAGCATGTAAATTGTGACGTTTTCTTTAATCATATTTAGTGCTGCGGGGGCTCTGCACAATGAATGACCTGACATTAACTGCTTGTACTGTTTACCATAGCTGCACATGTCTCACAAGAACGATTTGCCAAATAGCAACACTCATAATTACAGGTTTAATGTATGAGCTATAGTTTGAACAGAGTCTAATTTATTTGTTATCTGTACACAGGCTCAGCTGGCAAATGATGGGGTAAGTATGTGTCAAAATCTTTCATTGAAATATTTCTTACTGTAGTGTTGGGGAGTATCTAACTGATCTACAACAGAAGTCGCCACACTGCAGCGTGTGCTACACTGTGTTCCAGTGTTTTTTATTGTAATTGATGTATCTTTTTAATGATGTCAAACTAACATCATTATTTGACATTGTTTAACAAAGATATTTCCACCTTAAATAGCTTCAATAAAGTTCAAACTCATTTTTGTAGTACTTTTTGTAAGTTCAATTGTAGGTTTGTAACTTGAAAGGCTACACTTTAAAAGTAGGTTTCCCGACACTGACTTACTAAAAAGACAATAAACAAATGAAAAAGATTTTTCATTGACACTAATTTGTCTCTTAAAGTGTCCTCTGGCCCCAAAGTGTGTTTGTGAGAAGGGGGAACGAGGACCCAGTGGCCCTGCAGTAAGTATTTTCACTTTAATTTTCTTGTATAATGGCACCATGTATCCCCACAAGCCCAAAGGCACATTTTTCTCCTCTCTTCTCTGTTTCTAAGAGGTGCGAATTCCTTCGAGCAATGTCAACAGTGGGGAGAGTCAGGCACGATTCTGACACTTTGAATAACTGCTTTGCTTTGTATAATTCAGGCTGATTATGGGCTTTGTCAGGAGCCCTCAGCACTGTCTTTGATGTAAACACAAAATAATATTCATGAATTTAAGTTTTCTTTATCTGTAGTCTGTTGAAAGCGAGAAATGTTAAGAAGATGTAATTGCATGTTGTGAATGACAAAGTTCATAATGATAATAATGAACTTTTGACAAAACCTGTTTAAGGGCAGATACGTTGAGAACAGTTTTTGTCTGGAATCACAGATGATTGCTTGACAGTTTCTTTCCTGTGTTACTATTGTTGTATTTACCTGTGTTCATATTTCCTACTGAAGTGGAAAATTGTATACTTTTAAAAGCTCATTTATAGAATACAAAGGGTCCAGATAGCAACCATGCACTTATGAGTGCTCTAAGAGTTAGAGTTAGCATACAACACCTTCAGATAATAAATAATTATCTATTTCCCTACCCAGCAAACAGATGAATCTGTGCATATGAAATGAACATGGATTACAGTGGATTCTAGTTAAGTATCTGATCTGTGGAGAGGAAGGGTTCATAGTGCCGGATGGATCATCCCGGCTAACAGAAAATGTTCTGTTAAAGTTATCATAAAATGTTCTTGCAGTAATGCTAGTAAGATGTTTTTAAGGGTATATATCATATATATCAAAAACGTTATTCTTAGAGTGGTAGTGGAACTTTTTAATATGTTACAGAATTATAAAAACTTCTAATATTGTTCTTATAACCAAGCAATAACGTTAAAACAATGTCTATAAAACAATGTTCCTAGAACATTCAAAAGAACATATAATGTTTTAATATATATAATAATGGAATATGTTTCCACATAATGGAAATGTTAGGGAAACGTTCTTACAACCTGAAATTGTTAGCTGGGATGTTGGAGTCTAATGATTATTATTATATACTTTCTCCTCACGGAGATTCCACACATTCTCATGGCTGTAAATGACAGGCCTGAGTAATTGCTCTCATTAGTTTAACCTGCACTTCTGCTGTAAGTCAGAGACAGCTAGAGCTGACCAGGTGCTGTCTACAGACACTCACCAGTCATAATCACACACACACCAGTGCTAACCAGACTAACTAAACTGACTAACTGAATTCTGTTGTTTGCAGAATAGTGCAGCTTTTCCAGTATCACGCTACGTTTGTCAACAACTGTTTAATGCTGTCTGTAATTGAGACGCTAAGAGGGAAATTCACTAGGAATGAATCATTGGATCATCGTTTGGTGAATTACTGCTGTTAGATCCATTAATAGTGTTGAAAAGTTTGGTAGCACATGACAGTCAATTTACGTAATGCATGTACGAGAATTACGGTTGGTTTTGAGTTACAAAGAAGAAGGAAGGAGCTTGGCATTTCTTTGAGGTTTAAAGATCACTAAACAAATGTTTTATGGGATTTAACCAACTAATGGTATACTGTTATGGTGTCACTAGATACTATAACCACACACATCATAGTTCAGCTCAGTGTGTTCTTGGACACACTTTCTCTCGTCATGTGTCAGCCATGAGAATTCTGCGTAACACTGCAGGCGAACCGCTGAGTGTCAGATCTATGAAGTCATTCACTTTCACTCACTGAACAAAATGTCTGAATGGAATTGACACTGGTGCTCATTTTCTCGCCCGCAGGGAAAGAAGGGTCGCCCAGGTGAGGACGGAGCCTCTGGGGCTAAAGGCCAAAAGGTCAGCACTTTGTCCTTATTACAGCCTTCTGTGTCATTCTGTGTGCACGTACATAGGAAATGAAGTATGATGCTAATGACGAATGTAATATTTGTAGGTTTGCATTTCAGTGCCCTTCCGTTCGATCTATCGGTCTGATCTTCTGCAATCCCTTCTGATAAAGTTTTGTTCTGTTGTTAGGGTGAATCTGGTTTGAGTGGACTACCTGGACGTGAAGGCACAGAGGTAAGCGTCTTAACAAAGCAAAGACGTGCACTATGAAAAATGGAAAAAATGTAATTTACCTCAAAAATTGGAAACATTCATTATAGAAAAGACTATTCAAATTATTGTCATAATTAGGTTTTGAACATATTTTTAAATTACATAATGGATAGCTTAATAGATTGAAAAGACTATTAGATTGTCCCATGTGCGAGTAAATTTATTTAATGTGAATTTGATGTGGTTTTTCCTTCAGGGGAAACCAGGTTATAAGGGAGAGAAGGTAATGAATTCCTGCAGCTATTCAAAACTTACTTCTGTTTGACGGCACTATGGGATGAGATGAATTCTGATGATGCTTCATTCTTGTGTCTCTACAGGGAGAAAGAGGAGAATGTGGCACTCCAGGAATCAAAGGAGACCGGGTGTGTAAACCTTCAGATGTTTTCCGCATTCTCCAAACTCATAATGAACACACAATCCAGATGAATAATTTGTTTATCTGTTGTGCCCCTGACAGGGTCCTGAAGGACCTGTTGGCATTCAGGGGTCCAGAGGTCTGCAGGTAGGTGTAAATATATTTATTTAAATAAAAAAACGTGTTCTTGCAATGTAGACAGATGATTCTGTAACAAAATGCTTTTTTAAATGAATGCATCACTTTTGTCACTTTTATGCATAGACACTGTAACATACCATCTTCTGTTACCCTGCAGGGTTTACCAGGACCACAGGGCGATGTCGGAACGGAGGGCCCACAGGGCAAAAAGGTCTGTGGCTTATAATCACAAACCATCACCTTGAACTTTTCAGCTCATTATGTTTAACATTCACACCTGGAAGGTTTTCACTGCTCCCCATGTCTCCAGACTCCATTTGTTTAGCATTTTTACTTGCCTGAATGTGCCCACACACCTGAGACTTGTTTGCAACATCTGTATTAGATAACATCCATTAAGCTTTTTAATACAAAGTGCCCATTTGGAAAAGTTTTAATAAATTTTCATGTTTAATTCACTTTTCTTTATGGAGGATTATAATGTATGTCCAGAGGGGCATGCAAATGGCCTTTACTTATTTATTTCTACAGAAAAACTATGTGTCTGCTTACAAGGCTTCCTGAATTACATCCATTTTAGAGTGAGTCTTTATCAGACCTGTGTTCAGAAAAGGGGGGCGGTCGGGCAGGTTTAAACTTGTTCTGGATTTCCTTTAATAGAGACTTGTGGAAAGACCTTTTGCTCTGCTAGTAGTTTGTCCTTGTTTAATTTAACTACAGGAAACATTCAGAGAGGGTTTAACAGACCTGCAGATGTTTTCATTAGCCAGGGATGCTTCTGTACACATACTCACAAAACTAATTTCATGGTGGACTCGCACAGCCAGACTTTTAGCTTGCGGCATAAAGTCTGGTCCACATGGCAATTCATTCTACTTACAATGAAAGAGACGGTCTGATTGACAACCTAGCTACATTGGCTAACATTCTCTCAAAGTTCTCTCAAAGTTATCAGAAAATGTTCTTGTAGTAACATTAGTAGAACGTTTTTGTAAAGAAAGTTTTTTATATATCATATATTCTTAAATTGTTAGTGGAACATTTTTAAAATATTATAAATGAAAAAGTTAGAATAATGTTTTTATAAACAAGCAATGATGTTAAAACAAATTCTAAAAAACTGGATGTTTTGAAAGTTCCTATAACGTTTATAATAATATATTTTGTTACTTAATGGAAACGTTAGGGAAACTTTCTTTTAACCTATAATTGTTAGCTGGGAAACGACCAACTGCAGTTTCATTGGTGCGACAAATTTACAGAAAACAATATAAACTGCAGAAAATATGTATATAGTTTGGTCAGCCAATCAGATTAGACCTTGCCAGATGGAGAGTGCTTGCCAGTGTAGTGTGCAGTATGCATCAGACAGTAAATGGGCTGTAAGTGTTTCTGAGATGATTGTTTTAGTAGCTAATAACAGCAGAAATATTTCCCATGGAAAGTGCTGAGCTGAGTAAATTTTTTTCTGTTCATGCATAGACATGCAGATGACATGAACAAAGAGAATTTTCTGTATGTTCAAAGGCAGCTGTGTAAGGGGATATCATAAATGTCAGATGTGTGACTGCTTGCACTGACATACTTGTTTGTGTGATAAACCGTTTTTGCACCAAACCAGACGGCGATGTCTGCTGCTCACCTCTGTATGGTCTGTTTGAAAATGACACAAAAAATGACTGAATAAAGAAGGAATGCTGTTGCTATTTTGATGTATAATACACTGAAAATCTAAGTGAAAGAAATGATCAAAGAGCAGTAAATAACTCTAGATGTAATGTTAGAATTAGTTGATTCTAATCTGGTATGTCTGACTGTCTGTCTGTCTGTCTGTTTGTAATTACAGGGTGAGCGTGGCCCTACTGGCCCACCTGGAATTCAGGGCGACAGTGGAATAGGACTTCCGGGATCAAAGGTTAATCCCATCATGACCTTGCTGGTTTCAAATCCACATTCATTTCCACAAATCACTGCAAAGTCACTGATCAGAGAGCTAACTGACCTTAATACATTGCTCTTGTGTAATTTAAAAATGACTTTATTGATTAACATGGTCATTTAATGTCTGCAGGGAGACATGGGATTTCAGGGTAGACCAGGTCCACCAGGTCCACCTGGCATAGGCGACTCGGGTCCACCTGTAAGTACATGAGTGGAGGCTCTAAAAATGTTTGGTTTCGAAGCTGTGGCTTCCAAACCACCTGTTTCACTGTAGTTATGAGTGTATTTAAATTATGTTCATGCATGATGGTGTTATATGACATTTGTCTTCACATATGTCCATCAAATCAGGGGCCTCAAGGGCCACAGGGCGTTCAGGGTGAGAAAGGGCCACCAGGAGAGGGCTTTCCAGGTCCAAAGGTAAGTCTACAGACCAAAAACCATGTTCTCAGTTATTCTCAGCTATTAAATCTAGCTGGAAGTTTGTAGCAGCCAAAGGCAACCGGAAAATATCAGGTTAATATAAGTAAAACACATGTATTTAAGACTTAATAAACCTCATTAGGAGACTCACAAGTGCTTAAGCTATTAATTAAGGTTTGTTCACCACTGTGCAGCAGATGAGTGATTACTAGTCAGAAGACACCAGACAGTATTTAATGTTTCCTTGACCTGCGGTTAGTGATTGAACTAGATCGACATCAAAGAGTAAAGTAGCAGTTATACAGCATATTAAATCTGAAATGTAAACTTACAGAGAGGAGTTCATTTACACGCGAGTTATATGAGATCTGCTTCTACATCTCAGTGCTTCCACCCAAACAAGTAGTTCAGAATTTAAAATCCATTTATTAAACTAAATTCTGATTCACAGAAAATGAATGAAACTTACATTTTCATTAACTCAAGTCTACCTCTCTGTGTGAAGTCTAAAATTGCTTGACTCTTAGTTTATGTTGACCCACGTGTAGATGTATCTGTATAGCCTGTGTATATACATACATATATATATAGCCAGTAGCCATTAGATATAGGTTTGATTCACATGTTAAATGTTTTAAGCAGTGTTTCTAATTAAGTGGTACTGCAGCACTATTTCAACTTAATTAAAACCAATCCAAGTCCTTATTACCTGATGGTTCTCAAGCTGAATAAAGCTTTTTTTAACACTGCTCTGAAAACAGTGAGAGTCATTCTCCATTCCCGCGGTGTCATTACCGTTCAGAAACGCAGGTGTTTACGGAATCCAGTAATGAACGTTTTTTGTGGACCAAGAACAATACATGTAATCCAGTGAATGCCTCTGAGTGCTGGAGAGAGGGATCTCAGCATTCAGAGACACTGGGGTGAAGAGTTCTCTTTTGTTCGATAGGGGGACCGGGGCTTTGAGGGACAGAGGGGGCCGAGAGGACAGCCGGGCCCTGGAATCAAAGGCGACAAGGTGGGCTGTAAATACATCAGCCCATGAATGGGATTCACACAAATGCAGCATGTATAACACACAATAGAGTTAATGAAGTTTGTAAAGTGGCCCAAATGTGTCACCTAAATGCTGGGAGCTGACTGGACGAAGGGAGAGGGAGGGTTATACAGCAGATGGGAGGGCGGTACAGGTCTTGGAACAGAGGCATAGAGGGAGATGAAAAGAAGCACCTGTCTCCTGCTCACCTGTTAGTCCCGGGAATACACACCTGAACTTCTGTCCACATGCATCTCTCATGTCTGTGTTCATTACATCATGCCTAACTATTCTCACAAATTCATATTTTAGGAAAGTTAGTGCTGTGTTATATTCCATCTGAAATGGGCACTGTGTTGTGTTTCAGGGCGAGTTTGGGCCTCCAGGTTTGCCCGGACCAGTCGGGCTCCCAGGGATTGGCATTCAGGGAGAAAAGGTTGAAACAATGTGTCGATAAACTTGCTTTAGTTTCAGTGGTTGATGTTCAGTATTTATTTTATCATTATTAATGATCTTGCAATTAAATATTGGGTTTCTAATATATAATATTTGTCAATATCAGGGTGTTGAGGGTCCAAGGGGGCCTCCGGGAGGTCGAGGGCTACCAGGAGAGGGTCTTCCTGGCCCCAAGGTTGGTTTTGCAAAAGGCACACGTTTATAAAACAGAATGATGTCATAAATGGTTTGTTTAATAATGTCATCTTGCCACAGTGCCTAAAGGAAAGAAGACAGGACAGAAAAGAACATTTCTAAAACTTTATTCATGGGCTAATTGTATAACTTCTCTTCATTGTTCAAGGGAGAACAAGGTTTGCCAGGGGAGATGGGTGCCACAGGAGAAAGAGGACATGGGGAACCTGGACCAAAGGTGATGTTTGTTGGGCTTAATTCTTAGACTTGTGGGGCATTTAAAAATATGGATGCTTTAAGCCTCTTGAAGAAGAAACAGATTTCTTCAAAAACAGACAAACAGAGATATGGTTATAATCATTAATTCTGTTTCGTAGTAGTTAATATTACTGGTATTATATCTCTTCAGGGTGACCCTGGTGCTTCTGGACTGGCTGGAGTACCTGGACTTCCTGGAGAGGATGGAGCTCCTGGACAAAAGGTAACTCAACATTCTGAGGGCTGGAAGGGTTTGAGTCATATGAACTAGTTGTGACATATTGAGGTATTAGATGTTGCTCTCTGAGCAGCAAACAGTTTAGTGGACTGGACAGTAAAACAGAGAAAATCCTCCCAAAAAGACTAAAAAAGAGGTTATTTATTCTTTTGTTTTCAGGGTGAGCCGGGCGCAACAGGTTTAAGGGGATCTGAGGGGGCACCAGGAATTGGTACTCAAGGAGAGAAGGTACTCCTTTAATACTCAAAGCTGTCTGAGAAGTGACTTTGGTAACATCTACTGTAATCATCAAGCAGCAACAGATTAGAATTTAAATTTACACTGAATCAAAGGCTAAATTATAAACGTACCTAAAACTAGCTGTTTTTTGCACTGATATTAGTCTTTCAGGAAATTCTAAATCTAGTTAATATTCATCTTTACCTTTTCTATGAACTTTTGGTTATTTTGTAATTGTCATCTTATGGATGTCAAGGATAATGTTTATCATGTAGGTGACCGTATATGTATATACAGTGTGGTGCAATATATACAATATAACGTGTTGACAGTATGTGTTCCATTGTTAATAGGGTGACCAGGGCCAACGTGGGGTTCGAGGGTTGCCAGGTCCTCCTGGCATAAGCGGCCCCTCAGGAGCAAAGGTGAGACTTTGATCTAAATGAACAGAGTGCAGCAGTCACTTTTTCAAAGCTCTTGGTTACGGAAGCATTTTACCATCATTTTCTCTATAGGAATTTAAGGAAGTTTTGTAATATGGACTCTTGTAATATGGTCTTTGAGATGATTCATAACATTACAACATTTAATTTGAAGGAATGTAAAAATAAAGGTACAAAACTGTATGTTCAAACTCTTTCATAGGTTTCTAAATTTCTCATCAAGATTGTAAACTGGATTTTTTTAGTTCCAGAACTTTACTGTAAAACTCCAATGGCAAGGATGAAACCAAGAAAGAACGTTTAAATAAAAACAAAAAGATCTGGCTGCAGCTTTACTTACAAACTGGTCATTGTTTGTGAAGTAGCACTGCAATGAAAAGCTTTTTCACATGGAATTAGAAGTCATAAAAATAACATCATGATACTGTTGCTTTCAGGGAGAGCCCGGAACGCCAGGAAGGCTGGGCATGCCAGGATTACCTGGGCGAGCTCTTGCAGGACCAAAGGTAACAAATATAAGATACTACAACTGTGCCACACCCCACAGGCTGGCAAGCAGTCACTGGCCTGCTGCCAACACGATGAATCACAAAGTTGCAATAAAAGTGAAAGCAGTGCTGTGACATCATCTCTCCATGCCTGCAGGGCGACGTGGGTCCCGCAGGTCCTCCAGGACCTTTAGGAGAGACGGGTTATGGCTTGCCTGGTCCAAAGGTAGGCAGGACTATAAATCTGTAGAACAATGAAGAGCATGTTGATACAGCCAATCATGTGCAACAAACATGGAAATGTTAAGCATAAATTAAATCCCTACCCTATCCCAAACTAGGGGGATCGAGGTAACCCAGGCCCACACGGGCCACTGGGGCCTAAAGGTGAAGGGTTCCCTGGTCCAGTGGTAAGTGACCTTTTTAAAAATGTTTTTCATTGCATCAAAAATACTTATGAATAAGATTGTTCCTATATATTGTCCGTTATTACAAAAATATATTTAGATGTTTTTAAAACCTTAAAGTTTATTGTTCAAATGTGTATGCCTGTTTGTTTAACTCACACAGGGTCCGCCTGGTTTACCGGGCCTGCCAGGGTGATCCTGGTCCAGAGGGCATTGGTTTTCCTGGACCAAAGGTGAAGTTATCTTTAAACACAGCATGTCTGAATATTTATGGTCATTTGTACCTTTTAGTTTTAAGAAAATGAATATATTTCTGTTGTAGGATATGGCAGATTTTTAGAACCATGATCTGCTCAAACTTAAATGATAATGATGGAAATAAAGAGCTGAAGTTAGTCATTGCTCTGGGAGGGATTTTACATGTCCGTGTGTATGATAGTGTCAGGTTTTTAATGAATTGTATTCCAGAGGTTGGTGCACAGCATCTAAATGATCTCAAATTAACTCCATGTTCATTTTGTTCTTCAGGGAGATGTTGGATTCCGGGGATTGCCTGGTTTGCCAGGCCCACCTGGTGAAGGAGTGCAGGGACCTCCAGTAAGATACAAACACAATACAGCAGAGGACAAAAGTGATGTCCAGAGAGGATATTTGATTTAAATGACCTTACCAGTCATTAGAATATAAGAGTATGGAATAAAATTGAGAAAGCACTAAACCTGTTTATGATATTTATTGACAAAATGATCTGGCAAAAGAAGCAAACTACAGTGTATCATAGAATATAATAATATGGTTTTATCATGGTTTTATTTTTTAGGCAAATGCATAGAAAAACAAAAGCCTTTGACTACAAGCATTAGTGTAATCAGATTACATTACAGTGTAATCAGTTATTAATATTTTGTTGAGTTTTGATTACAGCCGCCATCGTCCTTGGCACTGATTCAATTAGCTTTGCGTATGTCGCATGTAATGTTTTTCCAAGCCTCCTAAATTCTTCCCAAAGCTGAGCTTTAGTTTACACCTCAAGCACTGCATCACATGCATACAAAATCTTTAATAAATATTTAATATGTTTGAATTAAGGGCAAAGATTCAGATTTTTTTCTAGGTCAGACATTACTTTTGGCCACTATTGTTTATGTGACTGTAAACTCTGCCAGACTACTGTCATGAAACTGTGAAACCGCACACCACACATGTCCAGAGCAGGAGGTCTGGCTCTGAATGACATGTCTGGGGTGTCTGTCTCTGTTGCTATGGTAATTAAAGAAGACAGGCTGTCTGCTTCTCCTTCATTAATTCTGGTGTCCTGCTGTTTCAGGGCAACATGGGAAGACCAGGTCCTCCAGGGCCACATGGGCCCCCAGGGGAGGGTATTCAGGGACCCAAAGTATGTTAACCGTTACTATCACCATATTAAAAAGATTTACTTGTTAGTTCAATTTAGGGCTAAGTGATAAATCTAGAAACATTATGACATATTATATTATAACAGTGAATATTATATTGCCTGCAAAATGATGTAAAAAAATATGATGAATGTTTAATATTGTCCAGTTTTATGCAATGTAATGTCTTTGTGTCCTATTCGTATTGACCTGGTTAAAAGTAAGAGGCTTGTGTTGTCTCCTCAGGGAGATCATGGGGCTCCAGGAGTCACAGGGCCCAGGGGCCCATCAGGAGAGGGACTCCCAGGGCCAAAGGTGAGGCTTTGGTTTACATCCTGTCCCTATCACCACACTAACTACGTATAAGAACAGTCCAGTCACAAATACGTGATTGATCCCATGATAACATCATACAACAAGGAATCAAATTATCTTTGTTCTTTAGAGATTAAAGTGTTCATTGCATATCATTAAAACATGCTGTCACTTCACCGGTGGAGTTAAATAACAAAAATGTCTGATATGACCCCTTTCTTTTGTCTGTTTGTGTTGGTGTCATGTAGGGTGATCGCGGTTTACCTGGAGAGAGGGGAGTAAGAGGTACTAAAGGTGACATGGGTGACACCGGGACTCCTGGACTAGCTGTGAGTCAGTTTAGTCACTGTAAACCATCTGTTGTGCAAGAACAGGCAGTATGTAGGCATGTTACGCCAGTGCATTAGTGAGTTTAATGTGTTTAATTCTGTCCCTGTAGGGAAGACCAGGAATCAAAGGGGAAGCAGGTCTCACTGTAAGTTAACATACTGTTTACATATTCAGTTACTCTTAAGAACACAATGCAGCTATACACATTATAAATGTTAACAAATCATGAATTTTTCAGAGAGAGGATATAATCAAGCTGATTAAAGAGATTTGCGGTAAGTCTCAGACTTTAATAGTACAGACAAATAATTGGAAATGGTAAAGATGTTGTAAAGTTGTAAAGTTATCCTATCTGTAAGGATGCTGTAGATAATTCTTTTAGAAAACCAAACAGCTCTGAAACAAAGGGGTGAAGATCCAAGTGCAGCTTTTATTTTTAATTGGATTTTTTAAATCACAAATGGGAACGTACAGCCAGACTTCACCATGAGTGACATGAGCATAGTCCTTAAATATAGCAGGTGATGAGGATCAGGTCTGCCAGTCATCAGTCCATGCAAATTATGGATTATGGGAAATGTAGTTCTTGATACAATGACAGTGGTTGGGAGAGTGCCCTCTAGTGGATATCAAGGGCTCTTCCGCTGGTGATTGTGACATTGACCGATGTCACTGAAATTATTCATTTCTGTAACAACAGTACACTCTGTAAACAGAAAATAAAACAAAAGATCTGACAATGTTTAGAACAGAAACTAACTAACTTTCATTGCTTACAGCACTTTTAAATAACAGATGCTTCATGTATGATGTCCATTTACTGCATTTATTTCTAATGTTTCTAGGGTGTGGTATTAAGTGCAAGGAGAGGCCGATGGAGCTGGTGTTTGTGATCGACAGCTCTGAGAGTGTAGGTCCTGAGAACTTTGAGATCATCAAGGACTTTGTTACAGCACTGGTGGACCGTGTCACGGTGGGTCGTAACGCCACCAGAATCGGGCTGATTCTCTACAGCTTGGAGGTCCGTCTGGAGTTCAACCTAGCCAGATACATGACCAAGCAGGATGTCAAGAAGGCCATCAGGAACATGCCCTACATGGGTGAGGGCACTTACACTGGCACCGCCATCCGTAAAGCCACGCAAGAGGCATTCTACAGTGCCCGGAATGGCGTCAGGAAAGTGGCCATAGTCATTACGGATGGGCAGACGGATAAGAGAGAATCCGTGAAGCTGGATATGGCTGTGCGTGAGGCTCAGGTGGCTAATATAGAGATGTATGCTCTGGGTATTGTGAACACCTCCGACCCGACACAGGCGGAGTTCTTGAGGGAGCTGAACCTCATCGCCTCTGACCCCGATAGTGAGCACATGTTTCTCATCGACGACTACAACACACTGCCAGGTGAGTGTGGAAGTCTCATGGAATATTCTATCAATCCATCCATCAGTACATACATACATACACTCTTAAAAGGTGCCATAGAAGAACCATTTAAGCTGTATGGTTCAATAAAGAACCTTTAACGTTTGTAGAACATGTCTGTTTCACAAAAGATGTTTTTGACTATAAGGTAAGAAAGAAATGGTTCCTTTAAGAACCGTTGATTAAATGGTTCTTTGGGGAACCAAAAATGGTTCTTCTATGGCATCGCTGCAAAGAACCTTTCGTATATAACTTAAATAGAATAACTTACAGAACTTATATATATATATAAGATAAATATAGAGAGAGGGATGGATGGATGGACATATATATAGACAGATAGATCATTTCTTGAACTTTGTATTTTGTGTCCTAATTGAACCTGTGCTGGATCTCTTTATAAAGCTCTGGAATCTAAGCTGGTTAGTCAGTTCTGTGAGGATGAGAATGGAGCTCTCATCTACAACCGCATCACCAACGGCTTGAATGGACACAGTGGATATGGCTATAACAATGGGCATGAGGACGTTTCCTTACATGGGAATAATGTTTATGGAAGCAGATTTCAGGAAACACTGGACAGAACTCAGAGTCACACCAGAGGCAGGGGACAAAGCATACCTCTTTCCATCAGCCCTGGCCCTCTCAAAACACAGGTGATAGTCCACAAGCTCAATCAGCATTCAAACATGTATTCTAAATCTGAATCCAGATGATCTAATCCAGATCAGATAAAGAACTCACTGTGTAGTGATTCAAAAGTGTTTTAACTATCAGTCTTATAATTAATTAAAATGTTTAACTGTTTGTTAAAATTGTGTTTAGAAATTGTTTGACTACATTTGCATTTGCTTTTATCCAAAGTGACTTACAGTGCATTTAAGTTAGTTTATCAGTATGTGTGTTCCCCTGAGAATCAAACCCACAACCTTTGCACTGCTAACGCTCTGCCAATTGAGTTACAGGAAGCAAATATAAAATACTGAATATTTAACTAGCAGAATATAAAGTTTAGAACGTGTTTTAGAATGAAGATGTTGTGAATTTCTGTGAAGACTAATGCACCAGAATATCAGAAAATGAATTGCCATTAAAACAGCAGATGTTTAATGGTTCTTATCAGTTTTGAGTGCAATATGCCTCAGACAGAATTTAATTGATGCTCTTGCACCAGACTGCTGTCTGATTTTGTGTTGTGGTGACTGTGCAGGTGGATAAACATGACTATGAAGGGGATGACCTTGACATAAAAACGCAAGGTCGAGGTGGAGGCACCATTGCGGTTGTCAATAAGACCGTCCAGAATGTACAGCCAGGTTCTAGTACATCATCTTCATCCACATCATCATCATCAGTATCCTTATCTTCATCAGGGTCATCACACTCTACCTCAGTGAATGTGAACCCAAAGCCTCGCCCTGTTGTGATTAAAGGTAATACACACACACAGTGCACTACAAACACCCACACTTAACAGCTGATGAAAGTATAAACTGATATGACCTTTTCTCCCTCTCTGGTGTGTTAGAATCAGCTCCTCTGGATCCACGATGTCTGTTGAGTTTAAGTCAAGGTACCTGTAGGGAATACATCATCCGCTGGTACTATGACAAACAGGCAAACGCTTGTGCTCAGTTCTGGTATGGAGGCTGCCAAGGCAACGATAACCGCTTCCAAACAGAGGAAGAGTGCAAAAAGACATGCGTTTTTACCAGCACAGGTATTACTCATGACAGTCAGCTACTGTTTACCTCCAGCCCTGCTAATCTTCACAAAGTTTCAAGAGGTGAAACCCAAACATAAGATGTTGTCCATCTTATTTCTTATTTCAGCTGGCTAACATGGATGAAGATCTCACCTGAATCAATCAGCACAGAACTTCATGTTGCCGATGATATTCTGTATTGATGGATTCACACAACTCTCACTTCTCTTAATCATTTGACAAGATTTCAGCATCATTCAGCTGCTCACACAACTTTAAGCAACTTCAGATTCTGGAGAAAATGTTCGGTGAGATTTGAATTCTTGGATTTATTTTATCTGTACGGTCAACAGCGCAGCCTAATGAATTATTAAAAAAGTTTGACATTCGCTTACACTCATATTGACACACATGGTATATATACTGATATATTTTTCATGGTATATTCTAAGAATCTGTGCACTGCTCTACATGTGACAATTGTAACATGCAGGAATATTTTTGCAACATTCACTGGAAATTGATTGTATAAATATTTTATTTTGTTCACATATATACACAATTTGTGACTTAAATAAGCATTTATTAGATTGCAGAAACATAAATTAAGCAGGCCCATGTCTAACAATATAGTTTTTTGATTGGTACCGTAATAAAAGAAGCACATATAGGCCTATCAGATTCTCAGGTCACTGTGTTGTAGTAATTTAAATGCAATGATAATTTTCATAAAAATAAAGATCTTGTATATATTATTTTTCATGTGTTTGGCGACAGTAACTTCACAATGTTTTTATCCTGAATTCTTGTATTGCAACAGTTTGTAGGTCATAATGAATGAGCCACATGAGATTCCTGGTCATTGTTATTGTAGACGTCATTGAATTGTAGACAGATATTTTCACTGTTATAAATGTGTGTGATTTATATTTTTGAAGGTGTTTTTGATTGTTTGTTGATTTCATAAATAAAATGTTTGATTAATAATGATTAAATCTGATTTTTCTTCAGTGCTTTAGTGCTGCTGTCATAGCAAAAAGATAAATACTCAATACTTAAAATACTAAGCAATTCTGAAATACATATTTATAATGTCAGTTCAGTGTCAGGTGAGTGTGGGTTAGGATTATTTCATAGTGTTTATAACTACCTGTGTATAAAAACAATAGAAGTCTATAGAATGCCCCTATTTAGATAACAGAACGTGTGTGTGTGCCTCAGAATAGCTGCTTACTTAAGCCTCAACACACAATGTCCCACTGACTCCTGTTGCCTAGTTTCACAAATGTTTTTACACTTCTGATGATTGTGATTCATGGACAGAAATCTTATTTGTGACAGATTCAAGATTTTCTTACCACGATGTTTCAGGCTGCTCTTATTTTTTTATAGATAAATGGATTCTAACTTTATTTCTGAATATTAAAAATGTAACACTAGAGAAGTATTTGACAATAAAACGATCAGCTTGTAATACTAATAATTATTATTCTGTTGGCTTGCCAAAGTTGGTTTGGTTTTTGTTTTACTCAAATTCTTATTCTGAGATCCCAGATGTTTAAAAGTTCTTGTCACATCCACCAAACCATTAAAAACTTTCGAGTGTCACTTTTCTAGAAATATCGGCCCACGTAAGGCATGTTTAATCTTTAAACGTAAAGACTTTTGGACATGACTTTGTCAAGCCAACATCAAATGTCTCGTCTTGATCTGTCACGTCTTCTCTCCTGAAGCCACATGACCACTGGGACTGTCTATAGAGAAACTGAAGGATGGATTCACACTGTGGGAACTTTGTGAGGTCATGGGATAAAACACACATCATCAGATCTATAGATGTACAGTAAATATTTTACATATACATATTGTTTACATATAACATTTGTTTCTTATTGTTTACATCCAACATCAAGGGTTTTGACTATTTGTGAACTCATTTGAAACTTTATTTATATAACAGTATTTATTTGATGTATGATATCTGACTTATATGTGGTTAAATCATATGTGGTTCTAGTGTTTCTAGTGACTTTTTTGTATAATATAAAAAAAGAATAATATTAAATATATATTAAAAGAATATATACCTATATATATATATATATATATATATAGATATATATATATATATATATATATATATATATAAATGATGATGAGGATTGACCAATGTTTAAAAAAGAGGGATCTGCTTATTTTTAAGACCAGAAGAGATTATTTGTTATGGCTCTGATCTTTTAGGCAACAAAAGGTCAAAGAGTGGATAAAACGTAACAGAATAAAGATTTATGTTATAAGATGTTATTTACTCATTTACCTTCATGTGGTCCCAAACCCGTGCGCTGGTTTTATACGGAATGTAACATATATGAAAAATGTTTGTCTGTACAGTCACTGTAGTGAAGAGGGTGACAGAATTTCTATTGTAAGGTGAACAGTCTCTTTAAATAGAAAACCTGACATGGGTGAGTCACAGAATTACACATTTATTTTCGAGAGTGGTACAAATGACGCCACATGCAAAGCAGAGATAATGACATTCAGCCCTACCCCAAACACACATTTATTTAGACTCTTACATCTGTTGAGTTCTTCAGCTGACACCCCAGTTAACAGTATAACACCAGCACACCAAACATGTATTTACCTTTAACAAAACAAATCTGTGACCTCTGAGTAAGTCCAGGATTCACAGTTGTCTTTTTCAGTCTTTGACAGCTGCCTGTTGCTCTTGATCTGCTGTCTGCTCAGCCTGAATTCTTTCTGACACTATGGAAGGTCTATATTTAGAGGGCCCAGCTTAAATTGCAGGGAGCTCCGTGTTATTTCAGCCTCTTATAACAGAGACAGCAAGACAAGAGGAAGTACAACATCCTCTTCAAGACCTGAAACCTCTGAGATGGATCCCGCTGCTGTGAAAGAGGATCTGAAGCTCTTCCAGAGCACCTTACTCCAGGATGGTCTGAAGGACCTCCTGAAGGAGAATAAATTTGTTGACTGCATTCTGAAGGTTGGAGATAGAAGCCTTCCCTGCCACAAACTCATCATGGCTGCTTGTAGCCCCTACTTCAGAGACCTTTACTTCTCTGATGATGGATCTGAGAAAAAAGACTCCAACAAGGAAATTGTGCTGGAGAACGTGGATCCCACAATTATGGATATGGTCGTGAATTATCTCTATTCTGCCGAGATTGAGATCACAGATGAGAATGTGCAAGATGTCTTTGCGGTGGCCAACAGATTTCAGATACCGTCTGTGTTCACAGTTTGTGTGAACTATCTACAAAACAAGTTATCGATAGGTAACTGCCTAGCTATCTTCCGAATGGGACTGGTTCTGAACTGCCCGAGGCTTGCTATGTCTGCTAGGGACTTCATAGCGGACCGCTTTGAGATGTTAGCCAAAGAGGAGGACTTTCTCGAATTCAACACGCCTGAGCTGTTTGCTATCATTGGCTGTGACGCTCTGAACGTGGAGAAAGAAGAGACCGTGTTTGAGCTGCTGATGAAGTGGGTCCGGAAGAACAAGGAGAACAGGGCGAAAGCCTTGGGCGATGCCTTTGACCACATCCGATTCCGTCTGATGCCGGAGAAGTATTTCAAGGAAAAAGTGGAAAAGGATGACATCATAAAGGCTGATTCTGAACTTGTGAAGAAGCTGAAGGTCATCAAGGATGCCTTTGCCGGAAAACTTCCGCAAAACAAAGAGAAAGGGGATGGAGAAGATGGTGAGAACGTTTTGCCTGGTTATCTGAATGACAACCAAAGGCTTGGCATGTACAACAAGGATCTCATCCTGATGATTAACGACACAGCAGCTGTGGCCTATGATGCTAATGAAAACGAATGCTTCCTGGCGGCAATGGCCGAGCAGATACCTCGAAACCATGTTAGCATCACATCAAAGAAGAACCTGCTCTATGTGTTGGGAGGATTGTTTGTTGATGAAGAAAACAAGGAGTCACCACTGCAGTGCTATTTCTATCAGGTTCCACATTTTATTTCTCCAGACCTCATTGTCTTTCATAGTATAACAATTCTGCTCTTCTTTTGTGTTCCTAAAGAAATAAATATTGAACAGATCACACTAAAGAAATACTAAAGAAAGTCATATGGGTGGGCATGTGAGGTTAGTCAGGTAATGTCAGGCCATACTTAACTTTAACATCATTTCTTGAAAAGCCGGGTAGGTGATTCTTTCCAGAAACATTTTTGTTCTGATGGCTGAACGTTTCTTTACATCCTGATAGCAAACACTAAGTGGTCTAAATATATCTTCTGTGGAAGCCACAAACTATGTATTAGCATCACCAAAGTTCTCCAAAACCGCCTACCCTACCTTAATATTATTAATATTATCACAGAAAATCAAATTATGCTGGTTTTAAATCTTGTTCGTGTTCTGCAGCTGGACTCACATTCTCCAGACTGGTTAGCACTTCCTCCTATGCCATCACCCAGGTGTCTGTTCGCCGCAGGAGAGTTTGAGAACCTCCTGTTCGCAATTGCTGGTAAAGACTTGCAAACCAATGAGTCTCTCGACTCAGTACTATGTTACGACATTGAGTAAGTTTCTCAGTTTCCTCTATATTTCCTGCCACCTCCTTCAAATAACCAGCTAATTAAAGGGTTTGCCTAAATATTGTTTGCTTCTGTTTTCTGCAGTAAAATGAAATGGATGGAGACCAAAAAACTGCCCTTAAAGATTCACGGTCACAGCGTGATCTCACACAACGGACTTGTTTACTGCATAGGAGGAAAGACGGACGAAAAGTACAATAATTAGCTTCATAGCATTCCTTTTCAAGTTAAAGTCTTTCTCTCTGTCTGCGATCTGGCTTCATTGTTTGTCGTCATCTTTGAAACAGTAAAACCATCAATAAGATGTTTGCTTACAACCACAAGAAGTCAGAGTGGAAGGAACTAGCAGCCATGAAGACACCAAGATCCATGTTTGGAGCTGTGATCCACAAAGGAAAGATCGTTGTGGCTGGAGGAGTAAATGAAGACGGTCTCCTAGGCTCCTGTGAAGCCTACGACTTTGGTACAAACAAGTATGTATTCACTACATTTCTATAACTTTAATTAACAAAGTTTGTGTTGTATTTATCCAATATATTAAAACAAATGATGGAGGGATGAAAATGTTCTGTAGTAGAAATGAGACGGTAATTGTACTTCTGTGTGTCTGGGGTCTTCTCAACAGATGGGAGATGTTCCCTGAGTTTGTTCAGGAGAGAAGCTCTGTGAATCTGGTGAGCGCTGCAGGTGTGCTCTACGCTGTGGGTGGATTCACCATAAAAGAGAACGAGAACAAGGAGTGCGTCCCTTCAGAGATCACAGACATCTGGCAGTAAGTTTTCCACCTGATTCTCTCAGCATTCCTCATCTGAGCTTTATATTGATGTTATATAAAGCTCAGATGTTCTAGCTAACCTTTAACCTTTAGCTACAGTTCTAGCTAAAGGTTAAAAAACGTTGTAGTGTAATTGTCATTAAATCGATTTTTTTACAGGTATGAAGAGGACAAGAAACAGTGGACGGGAATGATAAGAGAGATGCGATATGCAGCCGGCGCTTCCTGTGTTTCCATGAGGCTAAATGCTGCAAAGATGCCAAAACTTTAAAAAGTAATAAGTGTGTCTAATACGTGTGTGACTACGTGTAAATCTTTTATGAATAAATAACTTAGAAGTACCAGGAATCCAACCACGACTTCATTCTAGTAGACAACAACCATTTTTCATGGTTTAGTCAATTTCTCATAATAAAATCTGGTCTGTCCTTTATTTTTTACTTGTTTAGTATCCTGTTTCATTCTGAAACGTCACATTACAGAAGTAGAATGTGTTGCAGGCTGATAAAACGTGGAGGTTGTTCACAAAAGCGAAACATTTACAGAAGATGTCAAAATTTAGTTTGTTTATTTCATCCATACACAGCTCTTATAAAAAATAAGTAGAAATAAATACATATTTAAATCCAAAAGCAGATATGATTTCATCATTGTGAATGAAAATAGTGACAAAATACTTAATTATTATTTCAAACTTATCAATTAATGACCGACTCTATAAAACAATGTGATATTTGACTTCAGTGGTGATCTTCATCTGTTGTCCAGTTTTCACAGTCCAGTTGAAACTGTACATACAATCTCTTGTGATTCCCATTATATTTAAATCTGAAGCCCATTGTCTTTGGAAGCCCATTGTCTCATGGCAATTCTGTAAATATTTTCTTTCTCAGATATTCTCTCCATGCATCTTGTGTGGAGAGCTCCATTGAGTTCCATTCAAAGTGAGGAATCTGTGTAAGAATACATCTTATCAGCAAAACACACTCTGCTCATTTACATAAAGAAAATATTACAGTTTTGCTCCAAAACCTGGATGGGTTGTGGAACAGCTCATATCTCTCTACTGACCTGCAACACGTGATAGCCTAAAATCTCCAGATGTCTCTTCCTCATCATGACCTCCCCTTTCATTTGCCGGGAATGTTTGCAGAAGGATTTGGAGTCCAGAAATTCCAAGGCAAATCTAGACAGAAGCAGAGAACATCAGATTGTGTCTGACTTTTTCTGTTGAATTTGTGTTCTGACACTAAATTCAACAGTGACAGAGAAACAACATAAGCAGTGCAGCACTGACTACAAATTTAGTTGGAACACATGCAGGTCACATGACACATACCGGCGGGCACCTGGTGGCAGCTCTGTTCTCTCTCTGTCTGCAGATCTAGATTCCCAGCGAACTTTTCCATTGTCACTGATCTGCAGCTGACTCAGCTCGCTGTACGGTATCGACTGAAAGTGCCGATCCAGGATAAATTCGAAATCTGATGGGAAAAATATTAGTTAACTCGTTATTTTCGTAAAGTGAAAGATTCAACAAGACGTTAATCATCAATATAACCTGCCCTCTGTATTGTTACTGTTGTTGAGAAAACACTAATCTAAAAGGCTAATTGCAATCTATGATGGCACAACACTGCTTTAAACAGATAACTCACCAACAGTGTAGAAGTAGGGAGTCAACACTCCCACCCTGGCACAGCTGATTGAACCCAGAACTTCTCCCAGCATCTTCTGAATCTGCTGTTGAACTGCACTTATCGAGCTATTGGCTACAATCCAGAGACAAATCATATTAAGATGATGGATTATTCCAGCAAACAATTAGGGAAAGGCTCTTACAACCTAAACATGTTTGTCAGGGCTCTCCTATCTGTTTTAAAAACACTGTCAAGAAAGATGCCTGGTTTGCTCACCTCTCTTCTGTAACTGTTCACAGTAGCGCTCGTGAAACCAGGGCACCTGGAATTCAGGGCACTCCAGACAAACGGCACGATTCAGCTCCATCAGTCGGAGACGCACACGCATGTTGAGAGCGTCCGGCAGGGCTGACAGTATCCAGAAAAACACACAACACACGCTGCTTTGAGAACAGCCCTCAAAAGATGAGTGACATTTTATACGGCCTCTGACCCAGACAGCACACCTTCAAAAATCTGTGTGTGATGTACCAGCCAATACACTCAAACAAAATGAAGTCTGGCTGATCACCTTAAATGATGCCAAAACTGTCTACTGTCATCTAAGCAGGTGGTTCAGAATTAGACTTCAGAACACAGTCAAAGCTCTCCTCAAAAAGGCTATGCAGGGCTACGTGCTTTATTAAACGTTTAACATACTCTCTAGCTGGGCATCCAACTTGGCAAGGAAGTTCACAGTGAAGATCTCTCTGATGACTTCCTCAGGGAAATAATCAGCCATCGCCAAAGCGTAAGCCAGAAGAACCAGCAGGTGTGGATCAAACGAACCTGTTCCAATCAGCAACAGTTTAGAGGACTAATGAATCTAATACCTACAGAATGTTATAACGCAATAACAACCATGAAAGAACTTACTAATATATGGAGTGAAGTGTTGAACACAAACATCAAACAACTCTTCTGCCCGCGGCGGGTCATAGTTCAGGACGGCAAAAGGCAGCAAAGTGGCATAAGTGGCAGAATAATGAATCTGTTTGGAAAATGCAATACACATTTATTTTCAGAGAGAAACAAAAAATACATACAGCTACTAGCATGCAAGAGTGACCGGCAACTTTAGCTGTTTTTAACTTTATGATTTTTTAGCCATTAACCAAATCCAACCAGCTCTTAGATGAATCAACATTACAAAACAAAGCAAAACGTATTTAAAAAAAAAATCCCAAAAAGGTAAACTGCTTTTGGAGGTTTTATGCATTATCGCATTATCGCAAAATCTATTTCTCCAAGTAGAAAAATTTACTTCTAAAACAATCCACTGTTGTGCTCCACACAGAAGAGCATTAGTAAAGGTTATTTATCAGCAGCAGAAATTTAACACTGTGACCTACAAACAAAACTTATTCAAGACAACACTTCAGACGATTCATCCGACCTTGTCTATGTTTTCGATTGTCACACCAGCGATGCGGTCCAGCAGTGGGGCACAGAGGTAGTTAGTCCTGGTCAGATAGACGGCCAGCTCAGGCGCATTGGTCCAGGATATCTGATCACTGAGTCTTTGCAAGGTGACCATGGATTCTTCAAGCAGCATCTCCTCAAACCACTCCCCTGACAGGTATTTCACTTCCTCCAGCACCACGTCCATACGGTCAAACTGGTGCAGCCGCTCGTGTCCACAGCGGTTCAGGGTCTGCAGGAGCCGAACGTACCTGCTGGGGGTGTTGTGGCGGTACGAGGGGTCATTGCGAATCCACTTGGCGACGACCATGGCGAAAGTGTTGAGGTCGTTTAGGTTGCACTGAGGAAGCATGGCACTGACACGGAAAAGGACGCCCTCATCCATACGAGGAGAAGGGAGCATGGACAGAACCCTAGTTAGCATGGTCACCTCATAAGGGTACACACTGTCCTGGAGGTAACTAGGGGTGATAGGAGCACAGTCAGTTCAAACACTGGTTTAAAAAACATAAATGTGTTCAATGAGACATGTTAATAGTAATATAAGACGCTCTGTCGTTATTTACCCTCCATGTAAACCTCACAGAACCAACTGACCACAAGCCGATGTATTCCAAACAAGACAATAACAGCATACATAAACTAATAATGACAGATTTATTTTAATTTTTAGTTAATAATTGGAGCTTATATATAGTGTCTTAAAGGGTCTGTAGTCTCCATATTAGGGGTAGGGTAGGCAATTTTGGAGAGGTTAGCAATAGCAAGCTAGCTCAGAAAGCATAAGATCCCGCCCTCCCTTCAGAGCGCTCTCCAAAGCCACACCTCCTCCAACACACGTGAACACGGTGCACAGACGTATGCAAATACAAAGTCTGCCAGGCAAGCAGGACATCCTATCATTGCATTTAGTTGTCTCCTTGGTTTCGTAAACACTCACTGCAGCAGTTTGGTTCTCAATCTGGAGAAGATCTCTGGATTCTGGTAGTGAAGCAGAATAAGAGTTTGAGTAATTCGAGCGATTTCCACTGGTCGATACGTCTCCAGATACTTGAAGATTATTCCTGCCATCCTGTTAAAAACAGATAATACTTCGGTTACAAACCGAAGTTTTATCAAATGTAAGAGGTTTATGCATTAATGCTAGATTTATTATTAACAATTTTATTCTTGAAGGTCAAATGAATAACAAGATCATCAAATGAGCTATGAGATTTCTCACTGATAAAGCTTACAACTCTTTGGATTATTCAAAAATACACATTAGCACATTATTGAATCAGAGAACAATTTTCCGTTGAATGTTTTTTACTGTGGTTTAACATTACATGCAACAATGCAGTATAAGATGTATCATGCTGCCCGCTCATAACTGCAGGTATCTGAATGGTCGTGAATTGTGAATGAACCAAAGATGGCTTGTCTTACTTGTTTATCAGCTGAAGATTCCTGCAATGCATCTCCTCCATCGTTTCCAGCACGGCTAGAGCCTGCTGGGTATTCAGCTCATCAGCCAATAGCAGCGCAGTACTCTCCAACCTGAAAGACCAATCCAACGTCACAAACACTGTGATGTTAAAAACTGTGCAGAACACGAGAACAAGAGAGTGAGACATTTTCATTCCTACTGCACCAACAGAGCGCAACAGTTTAACAAATCTCAAACGTGCACCTGTAGCTCAACTGGCAGAGCACTGCATTAGAAGCACAAAGTTTGTGAGTTCTGCATGGATTTTGTATAAAACCTTTCAATACAAATCTACCAGCTGTACTAGCCACAAGTCAGTGTAATGTCCACTTCATTTGAAACCGTTTTCAATATCTGAAATTGTGGTGAAGAGCTCCACCAATCAGATAAGCTGCTGATTGTTGATGATATTTGAAAATAAGAGATGCTTTCCTTACTCACCCCTCTCTGGTTCCTTGCTCTGCCATGGGTCCCAGAGAAGCGAAGAGTTTGGTGAATGTAGCAGGATCAGTGCCGGTGTCCACCAACTCCATCAGCCGTTGCTTAGCAGCCAGACGGAAATCACAGTTATTGAACTGCATTGACTGATACAGTCCAAGAATGATGCTAATGTGTTCAGCATCCAGATGAGGGACGTTCTGCAGCAGAAGACGGTTGCATTTCTCCAGGAGGGGTCGGTGGATGTGTCTGATGTTACGCAGGAATTGCACCACCCGTCTGGGGTTGTTAAAATGAAGTGGGTCCATTTTGTCGAGAAGGACGTCGGCTTTCTTAATCAGCGCGTCCCGTAACCGTGGTGACACCAGAGAAGAAATGCTGATCATTAAAGTTGTGAGTACTCTGAAAAGACAAAATTGAAGATGCAATCATACTCAATCCAGTCATACTCAATTCCAGATTGACTTGTAGCTCAATTGTTAGAGGATAACGCCAGCAGCGTAAAAGTTGTGGGTTCAATTCCTGGTGAACACACACACACTGATCAAATGTATAGCCTGAATGCCCTGTAAGTCGCTTTGGATAAAAGTGTCTGCCAAATGCATAAATGTAATATACAGAAATAACAAAGCCGGTGTTTCTGAACTCCTTCCTGGAACCCCCCACCACTACACACTGTGGGTGTGTCTAACACACTGACTCAACCTATCAGACCTATCTGGGTGTGTCCAATGAAGGAGACATACAGAATATGCAGATCTGGGGGTCCTTTATGACCAGGTTCCATGTTGTTCCCAAACTCATATGATGATAGTTTTTCCATGGAACATGAAAGGAGAATTTCTAGTCCGGGTTTGACATGAGGTCAAAAACCCACCTGGCATCTTGAACTGAATCCAGCCTCCGACTCACTATCTCTGTCACCTGACCCATCAGTGGACTGTGCTGAAGAAACTGGTCACTTAGACAGACAGCAAATTTTGAAATTGTGGGCATCTGGAATCTGCGCAGCACAGAAAGCATGAATTTACAAACAACACTCAACACGTTACATTAACCTCAGCTCTTGAAAAGGCTTTATTTCTCCTGTACCTCTCCACTCTGTTCCAAGCCTCTGTTATCAACTGCTGAACGAGAGAGTCGTGTTGCTCCACATTAAGCCTTCGAACCAGAAAACACAAATGGAATCAAAGACAGGCAAACATGAGAATCAAGCAGACCATTAAATCGGTTGTTCGCAAATATAGATAGTGAAGATTTTTCCCATTACAGAAAATTTGAGCTTTTCATTTGATGGTACCGGATACAAACTGAACGGTCATCAGTTTCTGTAAGCAAAACGCTTTTGTAAAGTTCGCCACACTAAAGCCTTTCCCCCCACAAAAATGTATAATCATGAGACTCATTAACAGTGCCACGTTGACAACGACTCGGAAGCAACAGAACAAGGCCACGCATGCATCTGAAGCTTAAAGATCTGATGATCTCTGCAGATTCTCACCTGAGGACATCATACAGCATGTCCACCACTGAGACGTCATCCATGACACTGATCTTGTTTTCGGCCAGGACTCGGAGCGTCAGGAACTGTGGGTGGTTCCGAACCAGCTCCACCGTTCTGAGCATCTGTGGCCTCTCTCTCTGAAACTGCCACAGCAGTCCGATAGCACAACCCACGTGTCTGGCGGACAGCTTGGCTTTGTTTCGGCCGACCACATCGAACACCTGGTCTTCAGCAGAGCACACCTGCAGCTGGTCCAGAACCTGGTCACGGATGACGGTCCCACCTTGAAACAGCCTGCGGGAACAGGCCTGAAAAGGCCGGATCCTGAACATGGATGACGGCCACAGTCAGGATGTGCTCCACATACTAGAAACGCCCCGTGCTGCTTCCCAGTTCCCCAGTTCCCAGTTCCCCAGTTCCCAGTTCCCCAGTTCCCAGTTCCCCTCCCCAGTTCCCAGTTCCCCAGCTCAAGGTGAAGAATAAGTTGCTACAGCGCAGCAGGTCACATGCATCTGTTGAGGAAATTGCAACATGAAGTCAATAAAAATGCATGTAGGCATAAGCAACATTTTGAGAAAATTAAGAAAATATTTATTTCAGCTTTTGAAAACACAATCTCAGCCAGATCTCAATGCTGTGACAGTCTTGTGACACTCCCCTACTGCTCTTAAGATGCTTACTAGGAAGTGAACTAACAAGTGAGCACGACAGCCAGGCTCACATCAGTCAGATCAAGCTGTCACCAGCAAAGGTCACGGGGTCATTCGCACCTTCAACACGCCGTCGTCTCGTAACGCACACGCACGCAAAATGCTGATCCGAGACCTGCCGTCCAGCCCCGGTGAGCGCCTCCGCACACAGACGATCACTGACGGAGAGAAGAACCGCGGAGCTTCCGCTTCACATCCTGCTCGACAAAAGTCACGGTGAACGAGGATGTCAAAATAAAAGCCGCATTAAAAAAAATAAATAAAATAAATAAAACATTATATATATATATGTGTGTGTGTGTGTGTGATATATATACTGTATATATATATATATGTGTGTGTGTGTGTGTATACTGTGTATATATATATATATATGTGTGTGTGTGTGTGTGTGTGTATACTGTATATATATATATATATATATGTGTGTGTGTGTGTGTGTATATATATATATATATGTGTGTGTGTGTGTGTATACTGTGTATATATATATATATATATATATATATATATATATATATATGTGTGTGTGTGTGTGTGTGTGTGTGTGTGTGTGTATATATGTGTGTGTGTGTGTATACTGTGTATATATATGTGTGTGTGTGTGTATACTGTATGTATATATATATATATGTGTGTGTGTGTGTGTTACTGTGTGTATATATATATATATATATATATATATATATATATAGTGTGTGTGTGTGTGTGTGTGTGTGTATACTGTATATATATATGTGTGTGTGTGTGTGTGTGTGTGTTATTGTGTATATATTGTGTGTGTGTGTATACTGTATATATATATATATATATATATATGTGTGTGTGTGTGTGTGTGTGTGTTATATATATGTGTGTGTGTGTGTGTGTGTATATACTGTATATATATATATGTGTGTGTGTGTATACTGTGTATATATATATATATATATGTGTGTGTGTGTGTGTGTGTGTGTGTATACTGTATATATATATGTGTGTGTGTGTGTATATATATACTGTATATATATATGTGTGTGTGTGTATATGTACTGTATATATATATGTGTGTATATATATACTGTATATATATATGTGTGTGTGTATATATATACTGTATATATGTGTGTGTGTGTGTATATACTGTATATATATATATATATATGTGTGTGTGTGTGTGTGTGTGTATATATATATATGTATATAAGTATATATGTATATATATGTATATATATATGTGTGTGTTTATGTATATAGGACTTCGTCTATAGGACTGTATATATGCATTCCTATAGGATATTACTGAACAGTCTGGAACAGTCTAGAAAGTAACTGTACACATCGTAACCAATGAATCTGACAATGAATCAAACAGTTTTGTGTACAAAAGCAGTAAATACTTTCAGAATTTCAGTTAACCTCTAAGACGTCTTTTGCATAACACATTTATTTATTTGTTGCAATTACATGGATGAGGTATAACAACTCGGTGTTGTTAAGTTTTACCAGGTAAATCCTAGTCTTTTCTTGGACTGGTGAATGTTTGTGGTCTCATTCAGACCTTTTATGCTTTGAGTGGTGCTGCTCACATATCTGGGCATCTGAACCCCTGACTCATCATGAACTAGATAACTTGGTCTAAGCCCACCGAATATGGGCCCCAGGCCCCCACCAATGCCCTCTCTGGCAGCCTTGACGAGCGGGTAGGTGTTTCTACCAGCCCTCCCTGCTGTTTCAATCACATGCTTGGCATAGTTCTGGAACTGGTGCTCCTCCTCTGTGATGAGAGCTGTGTTTTTCTCTGCAAAGTCCTCCTGTTCTTTCTTCATGCGATGATCCCTTGCACGTTTTTCGGCCTTCACATAACCAAAGTCATTATCAGAACGTGTAATGCAGAAAGTTAACACATTGACAAAGCAGCTAAAAATGTATTGTGAGAGCCACACCTACCATTTCATGGATGTAGATATCCTGTAATGCTTTTCCTTCTCCTCGAACCTTTAGAGCTTGAAGTTCCTGCTTTTCCAGGAAGATTCGATCTGCTTCCTTCTTTGCATTGAGCATTTCCAGAGCTTTCTGTCTTTCCTCTTCTGCTTTTCGCTCCTGTTCTTGTCTCTAAATTATATTAGAAATATATTGAATGTAAACATGACACAACATAACCTTCTATAAATATATAAAAAACAAAACAAAATAAATATAAAAAACTGTTTCTAGAAACTTGCTTGGATAATGAATGACCATTAAATAAGAGGTTTTCTTTTTTCTATAAAGATATTTCCCAGTTTTAAAATTCTTTATGTTATACTTATCTTTAAATGCGTACGCTTTTTGTCTTTATCTGATATGGAAAGTAAAAATGATTTTCATAATGCAGAAAAACTTTTTTCTAACATTTACACATTTAGCAATTTTCCTAAAATCTCATTTTGTGATTCCTTTTAAAAATGATGTAGTATAGTTCAGAAAGTAATATATGAAGCATGTGACACACAAATACATTAAGATTGTTTAGATGAAGTTGTTTACTGTGGTCTCTCTGTGTTCAGCTATAGACTTTAACATGGCTGCATGTTTCTCCTCCTTCTCGCGCTTTTCTCTGGCCTGTCTGGCCTCACGCTCAGCAACTGCTTTGGCGATGATCTCTTCTTCATTGCTGGTTTGTTCCTGCTTCTGCGCTGCTAACTTCTCTATAATGGCCTGTCTTTGTCTCTGCAGCTCCCTGGAACAAGAAATAAACATGGAGGCCCTCTGCTGAGACAGAGCAAGCAGGAGCAAATTATTCTATTCATCCAGGGCTCCCACACGTTTTGACCCCTGACATTAGTGGTCATTTGTGCTTGTTGAATAATGCTTTTTTAGAAATAATTTTACAGAGATTGGTGGGCAGATTTCCATTTGGATGTCCAGCATAACTCTTTTGAGTGAACAGATTTCATTTATTGTACTTATCTGTGAACAAATAACACGCAGTCTCTAATAAGACCCTTAATGGACAGACTAATGTTAGTACACTGACTAGTGGATTTTACTCAAAACTTTCAAAAAGCAACACATAGCTGATGAATTTTTTAAAGCAGAGCAGAAGAGAGGATCCAACCTGTTGGGTCTTTTACTATTTTGTGCCTGTTACGGTACCTAAAGATTTCCTCCTGCTTCTCTTTCCTCAGTTTCATAACTGTTTGTTTGTGACTGGCCAACTGCTTCTGTTTCTCCTCCTCCTCCTCCTGCTTCCGCACCTCCTCTGCTCTCATGGCCTCTCTTTGGGCCAGGAGGTCCTGACAGAGCACAGAGGCATCAATTAGTTCAGTTTTTATCTGCATGAACAGAACTGGTATCATCGCGATGCTGTGAGTCTTACACGATGAGCCTTCATCATATTTCTCCTCTCCTCCTCCTTCTTCTGCTCACTCATGCTCTGTTCCCAGAGATGAAGCTCTCTCAGCCTCTCTAGTTCCTCAGCCTCCTTCCTGATCTCCTGCCTCTCATGCTCTCTTATCATTTCATGATCTTTAATCCTAATAAAACAGGAAGTGTCAGACGCCTCTGATAACCCTTTGACGCAACATGCAATAATCATCATTATTCAATTCACTGAAAAATACGGACTGAAGCTTCTCAGCTAACAATTTAACATTTCCATTAACAATTAAAACATTAAAAACATTACTTTAAAAGCTCTAGGAACATTGAAAATGTTTTCACTGTTGTAAAAACATTATTATGTTTTAAAACGTTCCACTAATAACTTAAGAACAACATTTTTTAGATATATGATATATAATGTTAAAAAAGTTCTACACTAGCATTACTGCAAGAATGTTTTTTGATAACTTTGAGACATTGAAACTTAAACAACATTAGCCAATGTCCTGGGAACATTCATTGTTAGCTGGGTCAACAGTTCAACAGATGCAATACGCTGCTTTAGTTTTTCCTTACTGTAGTTTTAAGTTCTCAGCCACGGCCAGCTGGTCTTGCTTCCTCTGCAGGACTTTCTGCTGTTCTTGCCGGATGGTCTCTTCATCTCTGCGTTGCATGACCGCTAAAATATCTTTATCAACGTCTTTGCTGGCATTCTGCTTTTTGCACTTCAGCTCAATCTGAGCCTCTCTTTCTTTCAGAACCTCTGCCAATAGCAAGGCACGCTAAAGAAACAAGAGGAGAGCTTTTGTTATGACATGCATAGCTTAGATAAACCACTCCAAACAGATCTGTAATAAAACGTGAGACACACATGGAACTCTTTCACTCTGTCAGTCTGGTAGTACTGCTGGGTGTTTGCTTTCTCAACAGCTTCCTTTCGTATTTGGGCCTGATATTTTGCTTCTTCTATGTCAATCAGTTTTCTCTCTTCTTCTTCAATTGCCTCTCGAATTTTCTTCGCCTCCAGCTTTTTTTGTCGCTGTCCCTGTAGATGAAAAATTGCATCAGTTTTGTTTTCTTAATGAAGGTTTATGCAGTACTATGTTACTGTAAATACAATCATACAGAAGGTCTTGTACAGTGGAACAAGTACCTGATGCCTAAAGGAAGCTCCGCCCTTTCATCCCAAAGACCAGGAGGGGACTCCGCCCCTTACCTGGAACACACCCATTCTGCATTCCCTCCAGCAGATAAGTCCATTTTAAAAAGCTCTTTAATAAACAGTCACTGATAAAATATCTATAATATAATTAAAACTACAAGCGACGCAGAAGGATACATAACTTTTGAATTGAGATGGAAATAATGCTCTTGACCACATTATACAGAGTAAATTCTTTAAAAAACATTAAGTCCATGAAACCATTTTTGCTTCTCTAATCTTGGAGCTTTTGCTTGGTTCGGAGTTCTCTAATGGGAAGTGTTTTGACACAGCTCTGAAACCAACACCACTGAGAAAGTAGACATCACTGTTGAGATCTACAAAGCCTAGATTAAAGATTAATGGATTCACACCCAGATAATACAAGCTGTAAAAATACTCACAGCAATGGTGTTGGACCAGTGTTTCACCAGCTCTTTGGAGCGCATGTGCAGCGCCTCCCGCTGTTCTGCGGCTTCAGCCACGCTTTGCTTGTGTCTATTCACTCCGTTCACACTGTCTTGTATCCGCTGCCAATCCGGTTTAGATAAAACTACCACTTGACGAAGGTCTGGAGGTTGAATTGCTTCGATTTTCTCCATGTCCGATTGAATACCTGCATATGCACATCCATGTGACATATTCACATATTTCCAAATGATTACAGTCTGTATGAACTTTTTGATCTTCTCTGGAAGATCGGATGAGTTCAGAGAAGATCAGATAAGATCGGATGAGTTCAGAGAAGATCAGATGAGTTCAGAGAAGATCAGATAAGATCGGATGAGATCAGAGAAGATCGGATGAGATCAGAGAAGATCGGATGAGGTCAGAGAAGATCAAATGAGATCAGAGGAGATCGGATGAGTTCAGAGAAGATCGGATGAGATCAGAGGAGATCGGATGAGTTCAGAGGAGATCGGGTGAGATCAGAGAAGATCAGAGAAGATCGGATGAGATCAGAGGAGATCGGATGAGTTCAGAGGAGATCGGGTGAGATCAGAGAAGATCGGATGAGATCAGAGAAGATCAGATGAGATCAGAGAAGATCGGATGAGTGTTTTTCTTTCTTACCTGCATTACCGGATCCCTTTCTCCGCCCGTACCGAGCAACACCAGCTGATGTTGACATTTCAAGGGCTTACAGATGCGTCGATGCTGAACTATAATGATCTGAATGCAGATGTATGAGTCCTTCTTCTGGAGGAACTCGGCCAGCGCTGGAGAACATTGGCGAGCGACCCTGTGTTGCTCGGCAACCACTTACACTTTTGTTAGACTGTTACCATGGCGACCAAACCAGCTGGTTACGCCATGCAAATCCAAAAAGAAAGAATAAAGCTCATGTATAAAGATAAAACATTACATTATGTGCTGCAATTAAACTGCATGCATGTAAATCTTCACACGCGTTTATAGGTTAGAGCTCGAACAAAAAGCAAAAGGCAAACAAGATCCACAAGATGTCTGAGCAGATCTGAAAGAAACGACACAAAATAAAAAGCATCAGCCGGTATATCCAGGTTTAAGAAAGCGCAGAGCAACTCAAAATATAAAAATATAAAACAATATAAAGACTTCATGAATGCAACGCATGTATTGATTCGTGGAATAAAAAACGAAATGCAGCCTGTACGGATGCCCGCGTTATATCCTATATTTTAGATGCATAAACATGATAAACGTAACTTTAACGTTATAATGTTTACTAGTATATGTTTATAATGTTTATGGTACTAGTCACACTCGAAGGAAACTTGAAGGAAACTTCAGGGAGGGTGCGAGGGGCGGAGTCTAATCATCGGGGCGGAGTCTAATCATCGGGGCGGAGTCTCGCCCGGGGGGCGGAGTCTCACCCGGGGCAGCCGGAGATCTTCATTGAAAAGACGCGACGTAACATCAGCAGTTCAGTCGGTTCCCACGATCGGTTTGATCATGGCTAACGTGTCGGTGAAACGCGTTTTAATCAGTGAAAGTGTCGATCCGTGCTGCAAAACTATTCTGCAACAAAACGGCATAGAAGTGACGGAGAAGCAGCACATGAGCGCAGGGGAGCTGATGGCGGAGATTCAGGTAAACGCGTTTCTTTACCCGATTAAGTTTCGCCCGAAATTCATCATGCATTCATGCATTAAACCTTAAAGTGTGAAGGCTGATCACAGATCTGTGAGCGCTGCGATCGGACGATCGTCTGATGCAAGAATCTGATGCAACATTGTCCGCACCTGCACTGTGAATTAGTGGAAGCGCATGCACCGATCCATCATCATATCACAGCAAACATGTCAGGTTTCAACATTTGTGCATTTGTTTTAGCTCAGCACACTCAATTCTCACATATGCATGAAAAAAAGTCATGCATTTTTGTGTAGATGTGAGTGCTTTTCTCAAACGGGTGCTGTTTCATTGGTTACAGTGTATCTTGCAATAATAATAAGTAGTAATGTTAGGTTTAGGGATAGATGATTTAAAGCTTTTCGTGTCTTATATTTGAGAATGGTAAAAGGTTACATTTGGCTTCAGCTTTGGGCTTGTCTGTTGTTCACAGACTTGACTTGCCCTTTTTCATTGATTAAAAAGTGTCACATCAGAACAGGGATGAAATAATCTCAAAACACTTCTGGATAAAGTTTCTCGGGAACAATTGTGAGTCTTGTTTTTGGTTCTGGTTCACGTGTGTCAAATGCTTCTTTAGGAATATGACGGGTTAGTTGTCCGATCAGCCACCAGAGTCACGGCTGAGATCATCTCGGCCGGCAGTAAGCTGAAGATCATAGGACGAGCTGGAACAGGAGTGGACAACGTCGATGTGGACGCAGCAACCAAGAGAGGAATCATTGTTATGAAGTAATGAAGCTTGTGTGAATGTAATCTCCGTACTGTGTGCTGCCCCTGTCCTCAGTCTCTACATACTTCTTGATTTTATTGTTATAACTGTAGTTTACTCACCTCGTGTATTTTCTTTCTTCTGTTATTCACAATGGCCGTTCTCTTTTTTTTTAGCACACCCAGTGGTAACACAATCAGTGCAGCTGAACTGACTTGTGCTCTTTTGATGAGCTTGTCCAGGTAAAACGTTTACTGCCGAGATTACTCTTTCTATTTGCAAATAGGCTGTTATTGTTAAATTGGATTTTCTGTCTTTTTAGACATATTCCACAAGCTGTTATGTCAATGAAGGATGGAAAATGGGACCGTAAAAAGGTTTGTGATCCTTCCTGTATGTGTTTGTGATCTGATCACAGAACCCTGGCCAGTTGCATTCTGGGATACAGTTGCAATGTACTTTGTTCAACACTGCACACGTTAGCAAATGTAGTAAGCAAACTGGGTATTAATGCATATAGTGTGCGTACTGCACACGATATATCTAGTATATACTGTGGAAATAATGAAAGTAGTATGACATGCTCTTCCAGACAGGCATTGTTGTCCCTGTCTTTGTTAACTCAGTCATTAGTAATTATTTGTGATCACTGAATATGTTGCATCACATTGGCTGTTGGGAGTGTTTGCTAAAGTGTTTGCTAATGATTTTACAGTTCATGGGTTCAGAACTGTACGGTAAAGTTCTCGGAATCGTGGGACTCGGAAGAATCGGCAAAGAGGTTGCAACAAGAATGCAATCGTTTGGCATGAAGGTAAGACCGTTTACGAAAACGTATGCCTAATACCTTTTGTTGTCTGTTGTACCAAAACTTTTTTTCCCCATCCCTGGCAGACGATTGGCTACGACCCCATAACCCCTCTGGAAGTTTCTGCAAGCTGGGGAGTGGAGCAGATGTCTCTGGAGGAACTGTGGCCACAGTGTGATTATATCACCGTCCACACTCCCCTCATGCCTGCCACCACAGGTACACAGCGCCCCCGCAGGACATGTTTAATGACATGCAAAAGATTCTGCAAAGTAATCTTGGGGCTTTGGTGGTGTGATACACAGGTCTGCTCAATGATGCCACATTTGCCAAGTGTAAGAAAGGGGTGAAGGTGGTAAACTGTGCTCGCGGTGGGATCATTGATGAAGCTGCCCTGCTTCGGGCTCTGGAGTCCGGGCAGTGTGGAGGAGCAGGGCTGGATGTGTTTGTAGAGGTGAGAACTTGTCCAAAAGTCTGAGATCATCTAGGATTTTTAGTATTGTTATCCATTTAAACCTGGAAACGAATCCAAAATTTAGAAATTTAACAAATTAAAACTGCAATCCATAACTTTCTTGGTTAAAAACGAACAAAAATTAGTTATTGACCAAGTACATGACAGATCAGTGTTCAACACAATCTCCTTACCTTACCCTGATTCTCAGCGGTAGGTGTATAATAATTTAAATTTTGAGGTCTGTCTGTAAACACAAAGAAGAAGAACCAGCTGCTGTATTGCATGTCTGGGTACTGTAGGTGGTGCAGCATTTGTAGTTTGTACAGCAGTTGTTTACAACTTAAAACTTGTCATTCAGGTTAAGAAAATAACTCTGCACATAACCTGCAATTTTGTTTCAAATGGGGAAGGCTTAAAAGAGACAAAAGCATGAATTGCAGATTTACGTTCAAAACAAAACAAATGAAATGGCAGAGGATGCAGAGCAAAGCTTTTTTTAACAAAGCCTCAGACGTTTGAAACCCCACTGTATCCGTAAAACTGTCTAAACTAAAGTCTTGTTTTGTTTGGATCAGGAGCCTCCGAAAGACAGAGCCTTGGTAAACCACCCTAATGTCGTCAGCTGCCCTCATCTGGGGGCCAGTACTACAGAGGCTCAGGCCAGGTGTGGGAGAGACATCGCTCTGCAGATTGTGGACATGGCCAGAGGCAAAGCTTTAGTGGGGGCTGTGAGTTCTGCAGCTTTTTGTCAACTTAATTATATTTTTTTTTCATATTTACCCATGTAGAAACTTGTGTGTTTTACATCATGATTTAATTGTTGTATATGAAATAAATTAATCTAAATTAATTTGTTCTGAGACTCACACACTGCACATTGTGTATCTCTCCCACCTCTGCTGATGGATCTCTCCACTAAGGGAGACAAAATGTGCAGTTGTGGGTCTACAGGACTGGAACTGAGGACCACTGATTTCAATAAACCAATATAGAACATCTAATATATAACATCTAACCCAAAAAAGATACCATGAGATTTCTTTATGATCATTAACTATATGATTTTACGTACTGAATTATTGTTTACTTGTAGGTGAACGCTCAGGTGTTGGTCAGCTCATTCTCACCTGATTCTCATCAGTGGATCAGGCTGGCAGAGTCTGTGGGCCGAGTGTTGAAGGCCTGCACAGCTTCTAAAGAACCTTACAGTCAGGTCTATGTGACATCACTTGGTAGGTGAATTATTAAAACAATGTGTTCACCCACGAACGAACATTTTGTCATCATTTACTCGCCTTCATATCATCCCAAAGTTGTGGGACTGTGTCTTCTGTAGAACACAGAAGTTTATAGTTTAAAATGATTTTAAAAAGTAGCTTACATCTCTTGTGCAAGTTGACATTTGCTTTAAATCTTTCAGTGCTGTGATCTGAGAATGAGGAGATGAAGTATATGATGCTAGAATTTCCATATTTGGGTGAATGGGTCTTTGTTTCTCCAGGACTGTGAAATAATGCCATCTTGTGGCAAGAGCATGTGTGTGGTTGATTTTTATGAGATGTATATTAGACTGCTGTTTTGCCTGAATTTCTATGGTAATGTTTTTTGCAGGGGAGTGCTTGAAGAAGTCCACTGGCTTTCTGAGCTCAGCGGCTGTGGTTGGTCTGTTAACTGAAAGTTCCCAGAACGGACCCAACCTGGTGAATGCACTGCCCCTGGCTGCAGAGACCGGAATTACTGTACGACTGCCTTACAAAACCTCTCTGTTTGATATAATTCAATGCATTGCTTACAACTGGGTGATGCTGGGTGATGTAGCAAAGTATTTTAATATTATTTAGCCTGGGAACATGACACCAGCCTGACACAGTCATTGGAAAGTCATTATGTCCTGAAAATATAATCTGATTTATCTCCCTGCCCTACCTACAACTAGCAGATTAAGTTTTAAGAGCAGCACTGATGTAAACTGTAATCTCTGACACAAACTACCAGGTGAAGACTGATCATCAGGAGTCAGATGGCCGTGAGGTCTGTGTGGTGGAGGTCTCCATGAACAGCAGCAGTTATAAGGCTGTAGGTTCTGTACAGGCTGGTGTTCCAGTCCTGCTGGAGTTAAATGCAAGTGTGTTTCGACAGCCCGTTCCTCTCAGTGGACACCTGCTCTTCATCAAGGCTGCAACCTCCACTGAGCTCCTGCTCTCAGTAACTGGTAAAGACACTTCTTCACAAACAGCTATCATTCATTTAATAGCAATATCTAAGATCACTTTCCTGGGTCATTTATTTTAAGTTGCAACATATTCGACTATATCTTGGGGAACGGTTTAAAGCTGCAATCTCTAACTTTCGCCTCTTTACCGCCATCTCTGTTTGAAACAAAATTGCAGGTTGATTTACGCACTTTTCATTAGGAGTGTTAAAGGCGAATCAAGTCAAACGTACATTTCCCATGAAATCTGACCTGATCGCTCAAATTTTAAATAAATATTATAAACTTGCCATTAGGAATTGGGGTAAGGAGACCGGTTGGAACTCTAGTCTGTTAGGTACTTGCTTTCTTGATATTTGTTCATTTTGAAACCCAAAAAGTTACAGAGAACCGCTTTACAAAAACTTATGAAAGTTAAGACTTTCACAATAGACTTAAAAAAGACTTAAAAAATAATGTCATTCCAAAGTTCCCTCTATGGAGGTGTATTAAAGTGTCATCCAATTGTTTTGTTCTTCTCAGGAGTTTTGGCGGCTGCAGGTGTGGAAATGGAGTCCTTCAGTGCCTCTACTGCCAGCAGTGGCGACCAGTGGTACTGCATGGGAATATCCTCACTGCTGGGGGACATTGGTGCTTTAAAGTCTTTAGTTAAAGAGGCCGTACAGCTCACTGTCTGAATATCTGAAAAGGATCCTGATGGGAAACGCTTAACATTCCAGCATCTAAAGCTCCGGCCTGCTTCATTATATTAGTGATCCCAAGCACACTGCCTGTGGAAAATGCTCTGTTTTACTTTATGTACTAAAACCACTTATTTGTATTGCGGACGTGTAAACGCGCTGGATTAAAATGAATAATTACCAGAACTGCACTGGATTGTGGTGTCATGGGAAAACTAGTGTTAATGAATGCATGTTTATGTACCCACACGCCTATAATATACTGTAATGAACTAATGACAATGTAGTGACATCACCTGCCATAAATAAACTCAGAATTTTCTTTTATGTTTGTCAGTAGGGGACAATGCAAAAAATGTCAACCTTTCTTTCTACCATTTTGGCAACATTATGCAAAAACATAGACATCTGAAGAAACTTCAGCACTAAACCCTCAAAGCCGTGCCTTGTAGTGATGACCTTCTGCAAAGGCCTGAAATGTCAACAAACAGAAAACATGTTACATGGCTGAAGAAGTCATTTAACTTGATGTTAGATGACTACCTCGAAAAGATAAAGATATAATAATACATCCAAATAATACATCAAAATAAAGCTTAATAGGAAAGCTGCAGGCCTGCGTGAATGACCCTCGTGCAGTTTCCATGGTAACTTCAGCTCTTTAAATGGACCCTGTGGACTTAATGGTAACTACACGCCAATAATTCACCAAGCTATAAACAAAAGCTTCTGGGCTTCAGAAAACGGGATGAATTGTTGGTGTTGGGCTGTCCTCGGTACTGTTACCCCCAAGCTTTATTATGCAACGGGTTTAAGCTTTATTGGGATTAGTCTCAAACCAGCCATGGCGACTAAAACGTGACAAATATACTATTGCAACCGAGACTGAAAATGCATCGCCCTGGCTGGAAAAGCAATCGGATTTTGTCATTTTAGCAATGCATTTTATCAATGCATTGCTGCAGGATGTCGATGCATTTCGGTCCATGTTTATGATAGTGAGTGAAGGACGCGGCTGGTTTGAATCAGCTGACAGCAGAGAGGCTCTCCAGCTTCACAGATACCAAAATAGGAGCTCAACATTGACTGGAGCTAAATTCAGAAGCTGTGGGTCTGATCTGTCCGAGGACAAGAGATCAGACTTCAACAAAACGCAAAAGAGAAGCTGTTTGAATCATTGGCAAGGTAAGCTTGTTTCAGTTCAGGGTTGGCTGTCACATGGGGAAGTGCTGGGTCTTTATAGATGGAGTCACACATTGCATTAATGTTTGCTTTTTCAGGACAAAATACACAAAGGTTGAGTGTATGTTGGTTTGAAATGTGTAGTTCGCCTTAAATTACAATTTTACTGAAACTCAATATCATGTTGTGTAATGGCTGTAAGTGAACATGTCACACTGCTATACAATCAGACATAATCTCTGTAATGAAAATAGTCATTATAACCAAAAGGTTGGATGTGGGCTTATGTAAGCGAATGGTTTTTGTTGGCAGGTTGTCATATAAATGTTGTATTTTATACAATAACAACTTGTACAAGTATAGTTTTATTATTTTAATACTAGTTACACATGACTACTATACACTGCTAGAGCATTACTAGATAAACTAAAATGACTTTCCATGACTTTTTAAACAATGTTTTAATATTCATTATTTCATTCAGGCCTGGAAAACACAATTTTAACCATCTCGTATTACGTACCTGACTGTGGGAAACCAAAGCAGTTTTACCATACCATAATATTACCATGAGATTTTGCTGTTTAGTTTCACTTTGACCAATGTCTCTTTTTTCAGTTGCAATGTCAGGAAAAGGCCAGAGCAGTTACTCGTTCGAGTTCTACGATGAGACTCATTCGTCTGAGATGTTGGATGTTCTCCACGAGTTTCACATCAGAGGTCTGTTCACAGACATCACCCTGCAGTCTTTATCAGGGCATGTCTTCCACTGTCACAAGGCCGTCCTTTCAGCACGCAGCTCCTACTTTAAGTTGCTGTTCACTTTAGACATGAGGGAGCGTTTGCATGACGTCATCAACCTGCCTTGCATAGATGGAGAGATTCTAGGTGCTTTGGTCAACTTTGTCTACACATCAAAGGTCAGCATAACCCAAAGCAATGTTCAAAGCCTTCTGGAGGCTGCAGACCGATTTCAATTCAGTTCAGTCAAGAAAGCCTGCGAGAACTTTCTGATTCGCCTGCTGGATGTCGATAACTGCCTTGGGATGCACTCGTTCGCCGAGCTTCACATGTGTGCTGGCCTGCAGCGTGAAGCTCTGAGGATCATAATCGGCCGGTTTGTGGAGCTCATACATCAAGAGGAGTTTCATGAGGTGGAATTCCAAAAGCTCAAGGTGATATTAACTACTGACAACCTCAATGTATGGAAAGAAGAAACAGTTATTGGAGGCAATAGTGAAGTGGGTCTCTCATGATATGGAGGCTCGAGTAGATCACCTTCAGGAGCTCCTCAGCTGCATTCAGATTGAGGTGGACAATGTTTACCTCAGAGCTGCTTTAGAGCTGCACAAACGTTGCTCTGAAAACAAACTGAGATCTTTAATTGTCAGCTCTTTAAAGCCAAGCAAAGATTTTTCCCTCTGCTGCAAAAAATTAACCAGCAATTTGTTCATTATAGGTGGATATTATTGGCATCCATTGTGTGAGGTCCACATATGGGACCCCATTTCCAACACATGGACTCAAAGAAAGGACATGCCTGATTTTACGAGGGAGAGTTACAGTGTTGTACTTATGGGCCCTAATATCTATGTGACCGGGGGCTACAGGACAGAAACTGTGGATGCCTTAGACTCTGTATGGATTTATGACACAGATGCAGATGAATGGACAGAAGGCTGTCCCATGCTCACAGCCAGATATTACCACTGCTCTGTCTCTTTACGGGGGTGCGTATACTCCATAGGTGGATATACAGCAGGAGCTCCAACACGAGAAACAGAATTCTATGACCCTCTGAAAAAAAAATGGTTCCCTGTGGCAGATATGATTCAAGGTATGAAATTGTTTCATATTTTTCATATAAAATTGTTTCACAGTCGTTTGGTTTTCACAGTACAAAGGGTATTTAATATCATGTATAACCACTCGCTTTTTTATTAACTTTGATTTCCAACTCTTGATTTCTCAAAAGGGATTTTTAAAAAAAGTTTTAAGCTACAAAGCAAACCAGCCAGCCCTGAGATGAATCTGACTATTAAACAAAATTTTTGTGTTGATTCTACACAAGAATAAATCAGTAGGTCTGTCTTTAAAGTTCCATTACGGTTCAGTTCAATGGAAATTTTGCTTGCAAAACCCGTCTGTTGTGCTCTATAGGTAGTAAGCAAAATACCAGAGTAGCTAAACTCTGCTTTTTGTGACGGGTCACAGCTATTTACGTCTGTACTGTATACACTGAACATGGAAATGGCCAGAACCTGCTTTTTTTATTTTTATGGTTTTAAATATAAATACTTTGATATTTAAAGATTTTATTATTTATGATATTATTGTCCCTCTGTGTCGACATTTACAGGTGTGGTAAATGACAGAATCTATGTAACCGGAGGACATTATGGGTACAGAGGAAGCTGCACTTATGAGAAGATTCAAATGTACAGGGCAGATACAAACGAATGGAGCATTACAACATTATGTCCACATCCTGGTATGTCACATCTAGTGCATCTTGAAAACTAAAATGAAGTGATTTAATTAAAATATGTTACTTTGTGCAAAGCTGTGTAATAAAGGATCAGCCAATCACAGTTTGAATAAGGTAAGCCTTAAAAATGACTATTTAAAGCCGCAATCCATAACTTTTGCCTCTCTATCGCCATCTCTGTATAAAACATAAAATTCCAAACTGACACTTCCCTGGAAATTGGACCCGACAGCTCAAATTGCAAATCATACTTTAAAACTTACCGAATCAGGTTTTAAACACTGATCTGTTGTTTACTTGCCCAATAACCTTTTTAACCAAAAGTTACAAATTGCAACTTTAAGATTCTTCACCATCAGTTGTGATTTAATACCAAATGAAAACTTTTCTGCTTTCAGAATATGGCCTTTGCTCTGTATCATTAAACAATAAACTTTATCTGGTCGGCGGTCAGACCACCATCACGGACTGTTACGACCCCGAGCAGAATGAATGGAGGCAGATGTCTGAGATGAAGGAGAGACGGATGGAGGGTGGAGCAGCAGTACTAAACGGGTGCATCTATGTAGCCGGTGGATATTCATACTCAAAGGGGACGTACCTGCAGAGTATAGAGAGGTACGACCCCGAGACGGACTCCTGGGAGATAGTGGGAAACCTTCCATCTCCCGCACGCTCACACGGAAGCGCATGTGTGTTTAGCGTGTGACATCAGTAGTGATAATTATAATCACTGTGTCTGTTTCTAACATGGTGACTGATGAGATTCAACAAGTTTAATACAAAGAGTCACAGATAATGTGTAAACAAATGTCTGTGTGATCTGTGCTGGACTATAAATGGATATTTCAAAATAAGTATGAAGAGCACAACAGATTACATCTGATTACAGCACTTCTGTAAACCATATACAGCAGTAGTTCTCAGGCCAGAAGCCATGTCTGTTCTAAAAGGGTTACAGGTAGAAAGAAAACAAGACTGAATGCCAACAGCGAAATCAAATGAACCATTGAATTATGGCAAAACAATGGCAAAATGCATTTTAAAAGAGAAGAGAAAATGCTGCTCATATCTTTCATTGCTGGCGTTACAGGCAACAACGTTATGTTGTTAGAACATTTCCCTAACGCTTCCATTAAGTAAAGAAAACATGAAAATGTTATATTGATTGTTCTAGGAACATTCAAAACATCTTGTTTTTTAGACATTAACGATATTGCTTGTTTATAAGAAACCTTTCTAATTTTGTAACATTTTTAAAATGTTCCACTAACAACTCAAGAATAACGATTTTGATATATATGATATATAACGTTAACAAATGTTCTGTTTTTAATATCTTTAATGGAACATTATCCAGCGTTCTGAGAACGTGCCCTGTTATCTGGGCTGTACAGCCAATCAAACTCAGTATTTTGACTTAACTTAATCCATCATTTGGTAGAAGCTATAACCAAATTAAGCACAGGACATGAACAGGTTATGTACGTCCTCATTCACTAAAGCCATGAACTGCTCTTATGCAACCCAGACTGCATTAAATATGTTATTATACGAGGAGGATAAACATGGTTTGTGGCACAGTGTGTTTTTATGTGATCAGTGATCTGTAATTTATTGTTATTACTTTTAGGTATTATAAAATGTTTGTGATCGTTCTAAACTGTCTGTGCTGCCAAAATGTGAGAAGCCTGAAATAAACTTACAACGACAGTGTTTATAATTATGATACAATGTCATAAAATTTATTTTAAAGAACAAGGTTTGTTAAAAAAAAAACATTTTACCAACAGAAAAAATAACGTTTTATGTTGGAGTGAATCGAATGAAATCCACTTCGATATCAACCTAAAATGATCAAACACAAAAAAGACGTAAACAGTTTAACACAGACTGTATGTTGAATTTGTTGTGGAAATACTTACAGGCTTGTAAAGGCAAAACATGTTAACTTACCGACTTCTTTTTGTGGAACCTGTAAGATGCTGGGAGGTCATATCTGAGTTCTGTGGAGAAACAACACAGATGATGGACACCTAATATACACTCACACATCACCTAACACACACACACATGAAATGCAGGTACAGAAATTTTACCCGCAATGACTTCCATTTTCACCTTCCAGTCAATTGCTTTCTTCTGAATGTGCTGCAGAAAACCACAATTCAGTTACAGATCTGAATGGAGATGAAGCTCTGATGTTGTGAGGTGACCACTTACATTTCTTGTGGAGGTCTTGTGAAGAGAATACACAGCCGTTCTGGCCATTGATATTGCTGTTTTTAGGAACTGCATGTCAATACCTACAGGTTAAAAACAGAAACAATCCAATAATCTATTTTTAATACAATTCTAGATGAAAGCTAGAATATCAGCACAGACTGCATAGTAAGACCAAAGTGAAATCCAAATAAATGTTGTGTTTTGTTGCATTATTGTATTCTATTCCAAATTAGAAAATGTTTTCCGCTTGACCCTCTTTCATCAAAATGTAATCACCTGCTCAGCCTCTGTAACTACCTCCCTTTGGGGTCAGAAGATCAGATTATGATAAATTGTAAATAGCATTTCATTTACCCTGATTATGCTTTGTGCCGAATGGAGGATTCATAATGACTGTGTCAAACTTTTTATCATACAAGGATCCAACGCTACAGACGTCACACTGGACAACATCAACGTTCGACAGTTCGAATTCTTCAATATTTCTTTTGAAGATGTCCAAGGCGTCTTCATCGACGTCAAATCCCACACAAAATCTAGCAAGAGAAGATTGTGGTATGTTAATTTACATGGTTTGAAAGTCAGAGTTTTTAGATGATGGATGGAACGTGTCTTACCCAGCATCAAGAACCGCTGCTCCTATAGAGAGAACCCCGCATCCGCAACCCAGGTCAGCCACAACCTTATTCTGTATGTCATCAAATGTGTTGTGAATGGTGTATAACATACATCCTGCAGTGAGACGACACCGATTATTAAAACATGGAGTAAACAACTTCACCTGGCATTCGTTTTCAACATTTTCACTTTATATAGATACTACGTAATATACGTATAGTACTATATATAATCTTATAGTTACTATTAGTTAAACTATATTTAATAACTACTATAACTTACTATATTTTAAACTATAACTACTATTGGTAACTACAATGCACAATGTAATGTTTTTATTTCTATTCTATCAAAATTGTAACCATTTCACAAGACACACATCATAAAACAACACACAAGCTTACTGCATCATACATATGCACCATAACAAGACAAGTGACCATTTATCCATCATTTATCATCATGCATAATAATAATAATAATAATAATAAAAATGCATAATGTTCACCTGCTATATGGGGGCTAGTGGGATATTGCTCTAGCAGAAGTTTGGGCTCCTCAAATCCGTCCACCTGCTGAAGGCAGCCCTCCAACTCTTTCAGCTTCATGTCTACATGAGATGGTTAACTAGTCCTACTAATGTCCGCCTGTGTCTCATAACTAATCCTGATAGTAAACGAGCCTTTAACGTGTTAACCGAGCGGCTGGATGATCGAGATCTCTCACGTTTGTTGTCCGTCTTCTTCTGCGAGGTTCTCGCGCAGGTCGAGCAGATGAGCGCCCCCTGCTGGATCATTTTCATAACGTTGACATAATGCGCATCGTTTAATACATTACGACATCACAACAACGACCCAAACTAACTTATAATTGAGGTATATCAAACGTACTCTCGCTTCATTATGTGAGTGTGAAAGTTAGTGTGTTAAAGTTAGTTAAATGCCATCTGCATTAAAGTGGTTCATAATAGAGTTAATGACATTATGAATTATGTCGTGGCCCAAACACTAATCTCTGTGGCACACCGGTGGGTTTCTTTTGGACAGTGGCGAACATAGAGGATGAAAATCTTTTTTTTTATAAGATCAATGATAGTGGTGGCATAGAAACCATATTTATAACTGTTTATATTATTATGATCACACTGATGACAGCTCTACTGAGGGTAAAGAAGCATGCAAACATTGTCTTAAAGAAATAAAAATGGTTTATGCAAAAAGAGCCGAAAGTAAATCTTGAACATTACATGCATGATTACATTACTGTTGTAATCATTACGGTAAATGCCCAGTGGACAGACTACATTTGCCTACAGACTTCATTGACCTACATTTAAAACTTTTGTTTTTTAAAAATTGTAACTGTTTGAAAGGTCAAATCTAATAATGAGTTTACTCTCTGACAGCATAATTATTTGTGTGTGCATAATGTTGTAATGTTTGTAGGGTTGTGTTGAAAAAGATAAGGAAACAGATTGCTTCACTTCTCTGTTGTTTTATTGTGGGGAAGTAGAAAGGTTGGTGAAATCATGTTATTACATGGCAAAACAGACAGTTTCTCAGCATTTATCATGCGTATCTGCAACAAATCTTATTTATTGTACACTTGTGAAGCCTAAATAAATCACCATCTTACTCTATTGCTGTGTATTTGTAATTGTATAGCTGTGTATTGTTATATTTTAAAACAGTTAAATGGAACACATAAAGTGAAAAACACAAACATAGGCAATATGAAAACTGCATAAAAAGCTTTTAAATTTCCATCTTCACTGTCATATGACTTCAGAAGGCTAATACAGCACACAAATCATATGAATCTCTTTCACAGTCTTTCAGATGGTGTCGTGGAGTCTAATGTGGTCACTCTGAATGGCTATTGCATAAAGATTTTACATTATTGCTCATTTTCTGTTCCACAGACAAAATAACAACATATGGGTTTTGAAATGACATGAGGGTAAGTACATAATGACAGAATAATCATTATAGGTGAACCAAAATGGTCTTTATAGCCTTTTACACAGTGTGCACAGCCGGTGAGGACGTTTGACATAAACTGTATGTTTATTTTCTGCACTGGCCTTTGGGAATTATGAATTAATAGACCGGAAGTCTAAACTACTTAATCATCTGGATTTACCCTGCTAAAAACAGCTAAAACCAGCATAAGCAGGTTGGCTGGTTGTAGCTGGTCTCCCAGCCTGGTTTTAGCTAGTTTAGGAGGCTGGTTTTAGAGGAGTTTTGGCCCGTTTTAGCTAGTCAAGCTGGTCTGGCTGGAAGATCAGCTGGACCAGCTTTGCCAAGACGGGAGGCCCAGCTTAAACCAACTATAACCAGTAGGGTATCAGTAGGGTAGATTTACTCGCAAGTGCATAAGAGTACTGACTTCATTTGTGGCTTACTACAGAGTCATAGACGTGTGCCTTGAGCTTGCTGTGCTGTGGACAGATCCAACTCTGTATTTTGACAGCATTTCTCTCCCCAACAGGCCCTTCTTGAAGAGAGTCATGAGGAGCTGGTTGCGAAATTTCTTCCCAATGAAAGCATACAGAATGGGGTTGATGGCACAGTGGGCAAAAGCCACAGCCTCGGTGATGTACAACGCCACGTCTAAATGGTCTCTCAGCTCGCAGTTTTCCGTGATCCAGTTGGCTCGCATCAGGTTGTCAATGATCTCTGTGACGTTCTTGGGCAGCCAGCAGATGACAAACACCAGAAAGACGCTGAAGATGACCCGCATGGCTTTCTGCTTTTGGCTGATTCGTGAGTGACAGAGCGTGTACACGGTGAAGCCATAAAAGAAGATCATCACGGCCAGTGGCAGGAAGAATCCAGCCGTATTGCGAAGAAGCCGCAAGCCCATCCTCCAGCTGTCCATGCTCTCAGCTGTCACACTTTCATGGCACGCATGTACCTCCTCTCCTGCTGGCACGAAGGACTCACGGTGTATTATAACGGGCAGGGACAGCAGAATAGCGCACAGCCACACCATTGCGCACACCGCCCCAACTAGGTGGCGTTGTCTGGAGAGAAATTGGGTGGCTTTGACGATGGCCAGGTAGCGGTCGATGCTGATGCATGCCAAAAGAAAGACGCTGCAATAAAACGTGGCTTCCTGCACACCTGATATCACTTTGCACATCACGGTGCCAAACTCCCAATTGCCGGCGTGGAGGTAAATGGCCCAAAATGGCAGAGTCAAAGAAAGGAGCAGGTCGGCAAACGCCAAGTGCATCAGGTATATGTCAGTAGACGCCTTGTGGTTTTCCATGTAATACACCACAAGTATCACCACGGTGTTGCCCAACAAGCTGAGACAGAAGACTATGATGTAGACAAGGATCAAAACTGTGATGTTCAGATGCTGTACTATGTCGTGGCATGGTTGAATAATTGTGGGGTATATGTAATCAGCCATAGTGACTTCCATGTTTAACAAGTGAGACTGCCAATTAAGCAAATAAATACAAGTTTATGTATATACATAATTATAATAATAATATAATATTTAATATAACAGAGTATATGTTATAATATAATAGTTTGAATATAATAATTGTAATATGATAATAAAATCATTTTAAATTGTGAGTTAAACACTCAGATTATGCACTACCAAACAGAAGATTGGACACACTTAAATGTTTGTTTCCCATATTCTTAACCTTTTGATTTAAAGCACTTCATGAAACTGGTTGAGAGAAACAAAAAAAAGAAACAAGATTTGTTTTGTTATGTTCAGTGATCTAAAACTTAGTGTTATTGCTGTTATTCTAAAATGTGAAAAATAGTACATTTACACATTTGGCAAAGCGCCTCACATTGCATTCAAGGTATATTTGATCAGTATGTGTGTTCCCTGGTAACCGAACCACGACTTTTTCCTTTCAGGCTTTTTCAGGCTTTTTCATTTCAGGAAAAAGTAATAACAGAATGTGCGTGTGTCCAAACTTCTGAGCATACATTTAAATGTGTACATGTAAATGTTAAAAACTAAAGGGATTAAACTAAACATTTCATTTCCAAAACACAACATTACAATATGAATAATCTATAATTGATCTCAACAAACAGGCAGTATAAATTCTGGCTGCTCTCTCTTACCAACTGATCCTCCGTGATCAGCAATTCAGGTGTGCCTGGAGCTTATGTCCATTTAACTGCATTTGCTTAATATTTTCTGACTGACTGACAGTTTTCTGAGAACTGAAAACATGAAACCTCTGAATAACTCATCTTTTCTGCCTCACCTCTTTCCTTCCTGTATAAATTATCAAGGTTTGAGGAGCACAGTGGGGTGAGGTAAGAGATAAAGAGCCAGTTTCACAAGAAAAACATCAAGAATAAATGTCTGCGAGGCTTTAATTTATATCTGAATCATCTTACAGACATTTATAAGACATTTGTGTCTTTAAACACTGCTGTGTATTTTACAATGAACTTCTAATTCTGTGTGTTTTAATTACTTTTTTCAACTGTGTTCTGATTTAATTTCTATTTAACATTGTCATTGTAATAAAGAAACGTGCTGGAATTTTGGGTTGTATATGATTGTGAATAATTTACGCCAATGTCGATAAATCTATATGAAGAAAAAGAAACAAGAAACGGTTCATTATTCAACATTTTTATTTTGTATTGTAAAAATCAGCCTGATAAATCACACAATACATCAATCCATTATACTGTACGTCCTGGAGAAGTTTTGCTATCTTGCACTTCATACATGCATATCAATAAATTACGGTAACAACTTAAACTTATTATGCTTTTGTTATGAATTTTTATCAGTGGTGTTTATTCTTATTAAGACATTTCATTTGAGGCTATGAAAGGTCTCCAATATTTTCAAAGAACAATAAAAAGACCTTACAACAACTATTCATTTTCACCATGAACAGACCAGTTCACAGTTAGTTCAGGGTGAGGTTTAGGGTTTGTTCACATCCTTAACTCTACGCATTACTGTAACGACAGTAATTGTGTTACTTGCTTAAGCAACCATGACTATCTAACCATGGTTTGTGTTTAGGAGCTCAGCCAGCTGAGCAATTTGTTTCCTCCTCATTTTACCCCGGCATGTGCTATGCTTATTCTGGCCTGTAGGGGGTGCCAAGACACCATGGCAATTAGTTGCCAGGTTCCTATTAGATTATTGCATTCACATACGTTGATGTCCATCACAAGAAGCTCGAAGTGACTTCAACGGGCAGAGAGGAGGACCTGCTGGATCTAGAGATGGAAAGGCGATCCAGAACTCCTCTTCTGTGAAGCAGCTGCACAAACCTTCTCCTGAACTTCTCTCCCACAAAGGCGTACAGCACCGGGTTCACGCAGCAGTGCACCAGCCCCAGGTTTTGCGTGGCAAACATGGCCACGTCCACGGAGGTCCTGGTGGCACAGCTGTAGTGAAACACTTTGGCCCTCAGCAGCGTGTCGGCCATGGTGGTGACATGGTACGGGGTCCAGCACAAGAGGAAGGCCACCACCACGGCCACGATCACCTTCATGGCTCTCTGCTTCTGGAAACCCCTTGTGCGCAAAAGCCGCGCCACGGTCACGCTGTAGCAGGTCAGCATGACCACCAGAGGAACCAGAAAGCCAAGCAGGTGCCTCATGATACGGGTGGCCAGCCGCCACTCGTCGGCACTGTCCACCTTAAATAGTTCAGCACACACGGTTTGTTTGCTCATTGAGGAATAAAAAGCCTCATTGTAAAGCGAAGGCAAGGAAAGCACGACACCCAGAACCCACACCATTGCGCACGCTACGCCGCTGCACAGCCGCCGCTGCGCTTTATGCGCCTCCATTGCGCGCACGATCACCATGTATCGGTCCACGCTGATGCCCACCAAAAACAGGATGCTGGTGTAAAAGTTGATTTCCTTCACCAGGGAAACCAGTTTGCACCCCACATCTCCAAACACCCACCCGTGCACCACGGACACCGCCGAGAAGGGCAAAATCAGAGCCAGCAAAGCGTCGGCAAGCATCAGGTTGAATAAGTAAATATCCGAGGAGGAAAGAGCTCGTCTGTTTGAGCCGATCACGCAGCCCACGATCAGATTGCCTGGTATTGCCACCAGAAAGATGAGCACGTAGATGACGCAGAAGGAGATGTTCACCGCATCAGCTATAGGGATGGGTGGACACGGAAGTGTGCTCTCGTCCAGGTCATAGTCAGTGATGTTCTGGAAATTGCTGTCGTTGAATTCTTCATAGTAGTATTCACCGAAGTTGTCTATGAAATGGGAGGTGTTTGGATCTGATGAAATGATCAAATAACATTTTTCAATGAGAAAACAGTATCAGTATTATGATGAAAGGCTTTTAGGATAAAAGAATTCTTCTGACAATTCATCTAGTCCTGCTTTATGTAGTATGTATAAATATATATATTGTGTTAATATAGTTGCTTTGAATGTGCCTCATACAGGTCACATTTAGAATCAGATGTAGATTCTGTTAGATCAAGTTTTACAACGCAGAAAACAACCCATAAAATAAAAACATCAATGCACGTGAAGAAAGTCATTAAATGAGCTTCTTTTGAAAATTGAAAAGAAAATATAATTCAGAATGATTGGCTTTTAAACAAATTAAAAAAGGAAATTGAACAGAACTGACTTATAAATGACTGAATCTAAATGTATGTCACATTTTGAAATTAAGATTTGGACTTACCGGTCATTTTTTATTTTTATTTTTATTCAGTTAACGCTGAATATAAGATCCACAAATAGTCGAGGTTTATACTAAATGCTCTTTTATACCCTTGGGGAGATGTTGATATATCCTGTTTGCTTAATTCAGAAGGTTACTCACAGGGTGACATCCCGACAAAAGTGTCCTATTGTTTCTACTGAAACTCCCAAAACCTTATGGACTTCATTTAGGACACATCTGGAATACGGTCGTATTTTCGGTTCCCCAGGAGACACACTGATGTCCATATTTATGGTTTCAATATCTGTAGAGAATGTAGAAGTTGAGGATGCTGGGTGATGTTGCTCTTCTGTGGCCACAGAGAAGCAGAAGATGACAGATGATTGATGGGGAAATCTCACACAATCTCACTCTTCTAATGGTCACAAGATCAACATCTTGTGTTCAATGTAGGACATGAACATGATCAAAAGCGAAACAAAGAATCACATGTGGCACTTGTAATCGTAACGGATTTTGTGTGATTTGTGTATTAATTTATAACCACATGTAAATAAGAATGTAAATAAATACATCTTCACCTGAAGAAAAGGTAACAATTTTTGTTTAGAACCTTTTTGGCTATATGGTTCCATAAAGAACATTTAACATCTGAAGAACCTTTCTAAATGTCTAATCAAAGAACCAAACTTCATCACTGGAAGTGATTTTCAACATCTGAGAAAAAATCACGTGCAGTGAAATGAGAAGTCACACATCATCATTTACCACAACCATTAAACCAGAGGGAAATTGAGCAACTCTGTCTCCTTAAACCCCGGGAACATTGTTTGTTAATCACATGAGGTGCGACCAGTTTAATTTTATAGCTATCTATACATGTACGAGAAATAATAACACAGGCAAGAAATGGTCATTTTTAGAATAAAAGTTGTTAAGTGAAAAGCAAGCTAAATGTGGTAACTCACGGTTTGTCTTTTGACTCCCCAACCAGCAGGCCACAACTGCCCCACACTTATTAACATATTGGGTACCTCTGAACAGTGTGTATGTATGGTATCATGTACAGTGAGCTGGTCCCAAATTACTAGCCAACAGATCATTACTTAATGTACATTCAACTAGTTTCAAATGCTATTTAGTCATAGTTAAACGTGCACAGCAAAAAATTGAAGTGTGATATTTCGCCTTTGTTAAATGTGGAGAATAGAGAATGTTACAAAGCCCCTTTCTTTTGTGTTCAGGACAGGAAGGGGCATGTCTCGTTTGAGAAGTATGATGGTAAGAAACGTAAGATGAGATATAAAGTGTCTACCACATCAGAATAACTGCCCAGAAATATTTACTTCAACATTCATATGAAACTATCATAAACATAAATTGTGAAATAACCATATTAATAACAATATTACAAATGTGACCTCTTTTATTTCATATCTCAATATATAAAGCTCCAATCTGTAACTGTGCAGGTTACTTTACATATTTCATATTGCAAACGCGTTAGGAAATGACGGCTCAAATTATACTTACGAGTTTAACATTGCAAATGGCGGTAAGGTAATGAAAGTCTTGACTGCTGATGTTCTTCCACAATAACTGTTTTTTGGTTATTTTTAACCTCCTGAAGAAACATTCGTTTTGTAGCTTTAATGTCATACATTTTTTCCCATAGAAAGAAACAGACCCCAGTAATCTCTATAAGCATCTCCTGTAGAGTTTCAGTTCAAAACCTACAACATAACAAAGATTCAGATAACATTTGCCAACACATTTTTAATATATTATAATATAATATTGCCAAAACAGAGACAGCATGGAAAAAGCGTGTGCCCTCTGTTTACAGTGTGTGTAAATGGCAGAGGTTTTCCACTGGGCCAGAAAAAAAGAGTTTTTCTATCATTAGTTTCATCATGTCCAGGTTTCTTAGAATCCAATGCATTTTCTGACATTGTCAGTGTTTATTGCACAGCATTTAGTAGAAAGTCTTTATTTATTTTGAAACATACAAGCCTTATTACTTTTACTGCCAAAAGTTAGACATTTTACACAACATTATATGTAAAAATACGCCAATACAAAACTGTGTCATAGTACAGTTCTGTACAGTACTGTATTATTGTTATTGTTATCATTATCATTATTATTATTATTATTATTATTATTATCGTTATCATTATTATTATTATTATTATGATGATGATGATGATGATGATGTATTGCGCTTGTCTTTAGGCGCAGTCCACAGCAAGTCCGCAGCCATGGAAATTCACCGTGTAAAAGGTGTTAAAGATGCCCTTTTCGACAACAACATAACTTAAAAATAACCTTAACTAAAAATAAAATGTCAACAGTAAAGAACCAAATGTATAATCTCGGACTGTATTTTTGTTTAAATGACTACTACAAAGGGACAGGCACTGACGCGAACAGCCCGTGGGTCCTACGCCTCAATGCGGAAGCAGGCGGAAGTCTAAGAGCAGGAAAACGACTCGTAGAGTTGTAGAAAACCAACATTTACTCTTTGTTTTTAAATACCATACTGCCATTGAACATTATTTCAGATCATCATGATTTTATTGGAAATCAACAATCGGATCATAGAGGAAACTCTGACTCTAAAATTTGACAGCGCGAGCAATGGGTAAGACACTTCCTGTCTGATCCAAAACTCACATCAAACACAAATCATCTCATGCATGCAGATATACATTACAAATACATATTTTTCGTGTGGAAATGATTAAAGGAAACGCATGCATCCGTGTTTGATTGCTTTTGCTTGGTCAGTATTACTGAATGCCCATGATCGTATGATGGGTGTTGTGATTGGGGTGTGTCCAGCCGTACACGTTACATTGAAAACTAGATCAACCTGTCAATTGATCCGTCCATTGATAACATTGATATAACGTATGATGAATTCTGACCATTGGGCCCGTCGCTTTTGTCTGACCTGAGTTTTAAAGTCACTGGTTGTGTAGGAAAGACTGAAGACACTTCCTGATCATGCATTGATGGAAATGCATGTTGCTGCAAGGCAAGACCAAGCCAATGCAAACTGTGGTTTAATTCAGTCTGTCCATGCATGATGTAAAAACAATAAAGATACTGGAGATAACAACAGGAGATACTGCAGCTCTTTCATTCAGTCTTATCTGAATCACTGGTTCATCAAGCCATTATAACACAGAACCGTTTAGCCTGCTTTGTGTGTTAACCTAATAAGCATTGTGGTTTAATTAAATTGCATTGTTGCATTTAAAGAAACATTTGGTCTAAAATGAGAAACACATTTGTATTTGCTCACCCATGCATTTATTCCTCAGAATACAAAAGGAGAAATGAGAATCTTCATGAAATAAGAAATCTTTTCTGTACAGTGTTCATACTGCCTCTCAAAAGAATATGGAATATGGACAAAAGAAAAAGATACTAGTCTTCTGAAACGGTGAATAATAGTGACCTGAACGTTCATCTGTTCTTCACACGAAGCTGTCAGAAGACATACGACGACCTAAAGTGCAAATATCACGTAGACTGCTTTTATTACCTGTCAGCAGCCCACATTAACTCACAATTTGATCTTTCATTGTTCAGGAACAAGCCTGAAGCAGTAGATGTTACTTTTGCAGGTAAGCTAAAATATAAATGCAGTCTAAGTCTGTTTTTCTTGCCTTCGAATATTATTACAGTTGTCCAAACAGCCCAGCTGACATATTACCCTGACATATTTTTCTGTTCCTACTTTTCTGCTTGCATAACCATTGTGAAGGACGTTGAGATGAATTGTTATGTTTGCTGACGTGAGATATGTTCATGTCTTTGTTTAGATTTTGATGGTGTGCTTTACCACATCTCCAACCCTAATGGAGACAAAACAAAAGTGATGATCAGCATCTCTCTGAAGTTCTTCAAGGAGCTTCAGGAACATGGTGCTGATGAGGTATAGCTTTGTGAGATCTACCTCTTTGTCACATTGTAACTTTTTTTGTTTAAGTTTGTCATTTGTAATGTGTAAAATTTTAGCTTGTGCTCTCAGTTACGAAAATTACATTTAAAGCTGCAATCCGTAACTGTTTGGGTTGAACAAAAATCAGTTTTTGTGCATGACAGATCAGTGTCACAATCCACTACATTAGCCCGATTCCCAACGGTAAGTTTATAATAATGGTTTATAATTTGGGAGGTCGGGTCTGATTTTCCTGAAAATGTTAATTTAGCTTCATTTGACTTCAACACGTGTAATATAAAATACATAAAGTACCCTGCAGTTGTATGTTTCAAACAAAGACGGCGCTAGAGAGGCCAAAGTTACCCATTGCAGCTGTAAGTCTTCCTGAGTTAATTTTGACGTAATGTGTTGCAGAAAAGCTGCTTTACTTCACATTGCTGTTTTGTGTAACTCTTTTCTCGCACCCTTCTGTCCTGTTATTGAAATGAGTCAGTCCAGGGTGAGTGTTTAAGCACCATGTACGGCATTAAACAGCCTCTGTGGTTTCACTGTGAACAAGGAAGTTCCCCTGACTCACTTTGAATGGAGGAAGTCAAACTTTTTTTCAACAGTGTTGAACTAATTCAGTGATGAGCTGTTATACCGATGTCCTGCTTATCCATATCATGCAGCTCTACCTGAGCACTTAGTTGACGTTGTGGCTCTTTGCCCTGACAATGCAAATGAATATTCAAAATATGTCCCATCCAGCAGTTCAGTTTCAAAAATTACTGATGCAAATCAAATGAGTAACCAATGCAAAGCAGACATGTCCCCCAACTTCCTGTCCTCTCATGTCATGAACACAGACACTGTGACAAATGGATTCTAATGACTTCAGAGCTGTTTTATTTGTCAAACTCTGTCTATACTGTGACACACAGGCTGATACAGGTGAGACTAAACAGGCTAAATACAGGTTGCTCAAGCATCTTAAAAATGCCAGGAATGAAACAAGCCTCTACCTGTTATTTCATTCATGGGCAGTTGGGAGGTGAAAAAAACTATGGACATGCAAGGTGTCAAATTCTCAACTGGTTGTAGTAATGTTTTGTTTGTGCCCTTTTGTAAAATTGTTAGTCCTTTAAATTTTGTTTTGCATGTGTTTATGTTTTTACAGTTGCTGAAGCGTGTTTATGGCAATTTCCTTGTGGCACCAGAAGATGGTAGGCCAACCCACTGCCCTTTTCACTCCAGCTTTTTCTTTCTGCACTGTAAGACTTTGCTTCTCAACATTTGTCTGTTGTGTCTGAAGGGTACAATATTTCTCTGCTCTTTGACCTGGATGCAATTCCACCCAACAAAGAGGAGGTAATCCACCAGGCAGGCATTCTGAAGAGAAACTGCTTCGCCTCCGTCTTTGAGAAGTATTTTAAGTTCCAGGAGGAAGGTCGTGATGGAGAGAGAAGGGCTGTTGTGCATTACAGAGATGATGAGTCTATGTAAGTGTATTTATTATGAAGTGCTGTGATTGGTTTAGATTTAATCCATTAGTTGTTGCCCTGTTCACCTAGTTGCAACTAGTTTGAAGTCCTAACCTGTTGTCCTTCTTGTCTCTCATTGGTTTCAGGTATATCGAGGCTAAGAAAGACAGAGTAACTGTTGTGTTCAGCACAGTGTTTAAGGATGACGATGATGTCATCATCGGAAAAGTGTTCATGCAGGTTTGATGTTGCATTGATGATTAACACTGATAAACCAACCTCGAAGAATTCTTAGGCTTTCTTCTGTATTATCTCACCTCACAGTCAGCTCCATGTGTTTAGTGTTTGGAAACTCAAGCCCTCTGGGTGTTTCGCAGTTCAGTTTTCAGAAGTTCAGTTTTGTATCATGGGTTCCATTTTAAATGACAAGGTTGAAGCATGTTAATCAGTGCTAGTTTCTGTATGTATAGAATGAAAGGCTCTGTAATAACTGTCATTTACACTCACCTTAAGACTTACGACTGAACTGGAAACAGAAAGAAAGACAGAATTATTAATAACAAACAAAACGGTCAGTCTGGAATCAGTGCAAAAACAATTTCACATTTTGTTGGGCAGAAGTTAAAGACAGAGGACTCAAAACTGTTAAAACAGTTCAGATCCTAAATTGCACAATCCACAATTGAAGCTGTGGTGAAATGGCTGATCAACAACATTTTGAAGAGTTCTTTAATGTCTTTACTTTGGTTCTCTGTGTGTTCAGGAGTTTAAGGAGGGGAGGAGAGCCAGCCACACGGCCCCTCAGGTGCTCTTCAGTCACAGAGAGCCTCCGCTGGAGCTGAAGGACACTGATGCTGCAGTGGGAGACAATATCGGCTACATCACTTTTGGTTTGTACCACTTGACTTGTGGGTGTCAAAATTTAAACCATCTCAGAGGTCCACTGTGTGTTTCAGCATGTACTGATTTTTTTATGTAAGGCATCTTTTGTTGGTCCTGGAAGCAACAGAAAATAAATTTATCACCCAATTCCATTTTCTTGACCATAGGAATGTATGTAATGCCTGTACGCTGGAAATACAGAATGATTTTTAAACACAGTTGTTTTTTTCCTGAACAATAAAAGATCACATTGTGAGTTAGGAATATACTTTTGTCTTCCTTTACTTACCACGTTCATTTGAGTTTCTACCACCCAGTGAAGGCCAGAACAAAAAGAGTGTGCTTGCCTGTAACAGGCACTCTGTGTGTTTAAGAGAGCAAATATCATTCACACGCACCTTTTAATAGGGAAATAAACCGGCACACCCTTTGATCAAAGCCAACTGTGTTTACCAGTACGACACCGTTTCTACTGTTTCTGCAATTAGGAAGTATCTAGAGTAAATGTTTACTTATGTAGTTCTGCTTTTTATTTGTTCATTTTACCCTGCAGCATGAAATGCAGGGCAGCAGTTGTTGTATTATTAATCCTCGTGTTACAGATTATATGTCACGAAATTTCAGCACAGGTCTTACAATAGTTTGATCTGTTTTCGCTCCAGTGCTGTTTCCCCGACACACCAATGCCAACACCAGAGACAACACCATCAACCTCATCCACACCTTCCGGGACTATCTGCACTACCACATCAAGTGCTCCAAGGTGAGACCCTCCTCTTTGCACAATTTAATGTCTCCTGACCATATTTGCAAGGGCCCCACTGAGGCCCTGTAGTTCAGAGGAAGCTTTGTAACATGGTTTACTGGTCATTCAACCATCTGTTCATTTGTTAGGCAGACTAAAACAAACATGGTGGGGGTTTTGTTGACTAAGAAGGAAAAACACTACTGGAAATCTGGGAATGTATATGCTTTCCACACTAACCCTTGGGAGTTTTGTCTTGTGTTAGGCCTACATCCACACTCGCATGAGGGCCAAGACCTCTGACTTCCTCAAGGTACTGAACCGAGCTCGGCCAGATGCGGAGAAGAAAGAGATGAAAACTATTTCGTAAGTGATGTTTTCACAACCTTGTATCTGGTTTATCTGCAGCTACATGAAGGAGTTGATGTTTGATGGCTTTATAAAAGGGCTTCAAATAAATGTTTAGACTAAATTATTACACCGTCCTCTTTCTCTCTAAGGGTTGAGTAGATTACCGTGTAAATCTCAAGTATACGCTGACTGGTTATGTTTTAACTTCAAACTGAAACGCTTTCAATGTAGCAGATACTTTCTTTTGAGTCAGTGGTCATTTTTATTAGTGGTTAACCATTATTATTATTTACATGTTAGATCTTCTATTTTGGTTACAAGTCAAACGCTTCTATGGCTCAAATATGCACTTTTTTTACATTTTGTTGTTTTTTTTGGTTTAGAGGGGAATGTTGTAAAGTTTTAAGCATTAAGATACAGGATGGCTGTATTTTAACACGTTGGTTACATTGCTTTGACCTGGGAAAATGAAACTAACCCTCCCATGATCTGTTTAGGGGAAAGACCTTCACTCGTTAAGGATGACCACACGATCAGACCACGTTCTCACAAGACCTCGCTGAGACAGTGGCGCATCCATGGGCTTTAACAAACCTCTGGCCAGTGATGTCCACCCTCCACCTGTAATTTGCACCTGGGGACAAAAGAAATTCCTCGCTTGGCATAAATATTATTTGTTGGATAAACGATTTTTGATACACTCTTGTGTTTTATTGCGTAGGACTCCGTTGTCTGACAGCGTTTTATTGACATTAGTCATGCAGTATTTTCCTCTTCCTCTTCTTCCATTTGTGTCTCGCCAATCAATTTGTGACCACATGCAATAAAGCGGTCCTCTATATAAGAGCTACTGTGGTCTTCTTTGTCTGATATGTCATGTTGTGCATGGTGAAAAAACAGAACTGATAAAAATGACTCTTAATTTCTGTTTGGATTTGCACAACTGTAAACTATATCTATACCTAAGCTAGCCTACAAGCTCACAATCGTAATTACAAAATGTCAAATGTACCAGAGATCGCCTACTGTTGTTTCAATTTCACTTCCTGGCGGGAAAATTGTTTATGCATATTAATTATAAACTTGAATGAACCATTTTTTTTAAATTGGCTGCCTCTGGATACAGTTATTTAAACTAGGTTAACATGTTTTGGCGACTAACTATGTCTTATTTGATTTGCTTATTGCGTTGTGTAATAAAGGCCGAAAAACTGACCATAATGTACGATTGTATTTCACTTACTTCACGTTATGAAATAAGAACACTGACCAAAAATAAGATTAACATGCTTTATTGTGGCCCACGAGTTACAGTCTCTACAGCAGAAAAGGAAATAAAGACAACAGATGCAGATGCCATGAGAATACATGATGATGACGTAGAGCTACAGGCACATGATGACGTGCCTGTAGAACCTCACACGTTTTGCTCTGCGTCGTCATACGAAGCTTCATAATCCTTTTGCTCAGCAGATGCCTCCTCATCTTCCTCCACAAACTCCTCTTCCTCCCCATAATCGGCCTGGCTGTTAAAGTGAGTAGTATTTTGCTCTGAGTATGTTCGCTCTGAGAGACCACCTCACCGTCCACTGTCTCTTGGTGGATGATGATGGTTTTCTTACAAGCGTCTGGAGGAGGCGCTGGAGACAGAGCACACGTCAGAGGTTGGAGTTGGTCTAAAAGTTTTTTATAAATTGCGATTTTAAAACATTTCAAGCTATTTCAAACAAACAAGGTTTTGCTACAGCATGTTAAGTCTCAACACAGCTGCGTTTATTAGTTTGAGGGAAAGCTGTATTTTATTGTTTTCTAGGCCATTCTATTAAACAGGGCTTTCTCCAGCTAACCCTAATGTACACTTTTATAAGACCTCAGATATTCTATATGGAAAATGTTTTATTTATATAATTAAATAAGTGTTTTGGCTTACAGCTCATTTTGCTATCTAAAGTTAATTATATGATATGTTTTGACATAAGAGTACATCACCAGCTAAAGTCTAGTACTCAAATGGCACCTGTTTCTGTAGAATGACCCATATAATCATTAAATTATAAACTTCATTAAATGTAATGAACATATCTATCAGGTTAGCAGGAACAAATGTAGGCAATGTTAAAACAGGCCAGGCAGAAGTTTTGACTCATTTCTGTTCGAAGTGAGGGATGGTTAGTAGTCAGGCTGGATGTGTTAGGCAAGCGTGTCAACTCACACGGATGAAACCTACAATCTACACATCACAAACTCACCTGCATACAGGGCCTGTTTTAAAGAAAATCCCACTCTGTGGAGGGGGAGAGAGAACGTGAGAGGGGTGAGAGTGGAACAGATGTTAAAGGGTTGAAAACAGGCTTGTTGGGAACGGATGTAACAATTGAGGGGAAATTTAAGAGGGTAAGAATCTGTCTGTTTGGGTTTTGATCAACTTCTGTTCTGGGCTGGGGGGCACATCTGCTTTTTTGGTGATTATGGCTCTGTAGCTGGGTATCTGTTATTAAAAGGACAGATGCATGCTGGGACATGTAGGCAGGAACGTTTGTGTCATGCATCTGTTGCTACTGAGTGGCTTCACCATGGAAGATATGCTTTGTGCATAGTAGCTTTATGTGGTTATTTCAACATGGAAAATGGCATATGGGACCACAACAATGTTGAAGTGTGGTCACTTCTTGTGACCAAATTAGTGACCAAACTGTACACTTTTCAAAAGCAATGAAAGTTGGGGTGGATATAGCTTATAAAAAGGTATTTGACACACATTTCAGTCTTCATTTTTATGAATCATAGATGAAGCTTTTGCCACAGGTGATCCTGGTGGTCTAAAGATCAGCATCTTTCTTCATCTTACCTGTTATTGCCTCCCTTATTGTCACCAGCAGGTTCCAAGAGGCGTTGATAGGTGGCGATCTCAGCCTCCAGTTTCATCTTGAATTGAAGCAGCTCCTGGTAGTCGGCAGCCTGGTTCTCCACCTGGGTGCGCACTTGCCCCAGTTCTCCCCCCAGCTGCAGGATCCAGTTGTTGTGCCCGTTGACCTCCTGAGCGAAACGAGCTTTTGTGTCACCATGTGTATTTTCCAGGGATCGGATCTGCAAGCAGAATAAATAATTGCCCCTTCAGTAAGCTCCAGCCCCTCTTGATTGCTGTTGCTTGCTCAGACAAGCTTTAGAGAAAATAGAGATTTCTGTGAGATTTTCAGTGTGCTTATGGCGGTAAACATGAAACTGATACTATTCAAATATTGTCTGGAATAAAGTGTGACACTGCAAACAATCTTATCTCCTGTTTTTCAGTAGCAGAACTGTACTGTGTAACTGTAGAGACTGTAAATCAGAATGAGTTATTCTTATTACAACACTTATCATAGTTAACAGGTTAGTCCTCTGAAAAGAGAAAAACCTCATTTGATAGCAATTACAACTGATGACTTTAGTGTAAGTGAATGAAACTGTTCCTAATGTTTCTTCAAAATATACCGTAACGTTTTTAGTTCCTATCACCCCTGAAATGACATGAATCACTACAAAAGTTAAATTTCTATTAATTTAAAACTAGTCAACCACACAGAGTCATCATGTTCTTTCATTAGAAGAGCAGAAGTTTGTCTGGTGTAATGGTTAACAACAGTCAGAACATTAGCAACGGTTGCTATGGTAGGACTGGGATTGGTCAGTCACATTGTTGTAGGCGGGGCTTAGGGAAGGGTCAGTGTGCAGTTAACTCCAATCAAGCAGATAATTGGTGTCATTGGTGTCACATACTATGTTGTTCAGAGTCTGCAGTTCAATTTCTAGATCTTGTTTCTGTCTACGCAGTTCATTCAGGGTTGTCCTCCCGGTCTGCAGAGCCTCTGTGTTCTGAGTCACTTCAGCCGTGATGTTGTCGAACTGAATGAAAAATATTTAGGTAAAGGTTAAAGGTGAAATGAGCATTATATTCTAGTGTTACCACAGGGCATGTTGCACAGAATAATGTATAGAATCGAGCCTGAAAATTATGCTGTCAATGAAAGCTTAAAATGTTGATGATTAACCTTTGGAGGTCTAATTAAATATTACATGAGGTGTTTATTACACTCTTTAAAAAAGTGCTTCACCATTCCACCAAAGAACCATTTTTGGCTGTATGGTTCCATGAAGAACCTTTAACATAACTTTCTGTTTCACAACCGGTTATATTTAGTGAAAAAGGGTTCTTTAGACTATAAAAAGGTAAGAAAGAAACGGTTCTATTAAGAACCTTTGACTGAATGGTTCTGAATGGTTTTGGAGATCCAAAAATTGTTCCTCTATAGCATCACTCTGAGGAACCTATTGTAGCAGCTTTTTTAGGCCAAAATCATCATTTTAAGATGGTGATACAAACATTTCATATTTTAAACTAGTTCATTCTCATGCTAGATTAATTTGTAAATTGTTAAATAACAGTTTATCTAAAATATCTAATAGTTCTCACAATTTGTGCCTCTAAGGGTTTAGGAGATGTCATAGGGAAGCAAAGAGGGACAAAAAACAGGAGGCAACAAAGGGATGCAAAATATGAGGTTTTTGAGGCCGACCTTGTTTTGATACCAAGCTTCAGTTTCCTCCTGGCTCTTCTGCGCAGCTCGCTCGTACTGCATACGAGTGTTGTTGATAACGTCATTGAGGTCCGCGCTATTTTTAGTCTCCATTTGCACATTGACTTGGGAGCCGCTGATCTGGTTCCTCAGGCTGGCTACATCCTGCAACACAAAATGACACATGACGTCAGTTATATGCACAGTAACAACAGAATCTGGCTACTAGACAACTCAGCATGGATAATGCCAGCTTCAGGGCATAGAATACTAGGCAGGGTGGGTAGGCCTGTTGGCAGTGGTTTCTGATTAAGCCTTTATACACTCTTAAAAATAAAGGTTCCTTAATGGCTGTTTGTCGGTCTGTATGGTTCCATAAAAAAACCTTCACAGAACCTAACGTCCACGGAACCGTTCTGTTGCACAAAACGTTCTTTGTAGTGGAGAAAGGCTCTAAAGACAATAAAAAGAGTAACAAAGACAAGGTTCTTTTAAAAACCTTTGAAAAGTTCTTTAGAACCTTATTTAGAAATGATCTGAAGTATTTTTCCCATTCTAAAGAGCCTGAGCTTTTTGACTGTGATTTACATTTCTAGCAGCTCTTATAAGCGGGATCTTTCTCCGTGATTATGGGTAGTATAGTTCTTGACCCGGGATTCAACTTACAAACGTGATTGTTATAAAAATCACACTCTTTGTGGCTCCCACATCACTTAACCTCTGAGCTCATGTGTCTTGAAAGTTTCATACGTTATCTTAAATGTATCTGATTGGTGACTAGAAAGCTGTTTGTGGTACAACAAAGTGCCTCAATAAAACCGATCAAACAAGCCACTTGAGTACACACATGTACGTTTCAGTTGTTGATGGTTCATCAAGGATAAATGTGTGTTTAAGGCGTGTACCTCCTCATGGCTTTTCTTCAGAAAGGCGAGCTCTTCCCTCATCGCCTCGATCTGGCCCTCCAGCTGCATTCGGCTCATGTAAGTGTCGTCCAACATCTTACGCAGTCGTGCGAGATCCTGCTCCACCCCTTGCCGCATGGCTTGCTCTGACTCAAACCTGCCCGGAGGGAACCGATTATTTACATGAATATATGAGTATATATACACACACACACACACATATATACGTATATACAACAAACTGCTTCATCCTGGTGCCATTTTACACAACGTGAAAATAAATGCGTCTCACTTGACTTTGAAATCATCAGCAGCCAGCCGAGCGTTATCTATCTGCAGAATAAGTCTGCCATTGTCCATAGTGATTTCCTGGATCTGAGGGGTGGAATTACACTGTTATCATTGTTGTATTGATCTTAATACACCAATAATCATCTTCCACAGCTGCCTTAAATCTGAGCCTGTTGTCTCACAACGTTTTCTCTTTAAAAAACAACCTGGCCTTTTTAAAATCTCTATTTATTTCTCAATAATGGGTTTTGATAGCTGTAAAATGGCTTTATTTGTCTTTGTCTGCCTTTCTGGCCTGGTCACAGGTGCAAAACAGGTATTTTAGCAGTTTAAATAATGGTTATTAGCAATGGTTGTAGCTTTTAAAACAACACAAAATGTGCATTGTGGTTTCATAAATGAAACATTGTGAAGTCTGACGCGGGCTCCACTAGCTCTGCAGAAGTTGTGAGCCGTCATCACATCAGTTTACTTCTAAACAAAAGTTTTGACATTATTCTGAGATGTGGGAAATGGTGTAAAGGGTCAGCAGGGCTGTCCAGACTTTTGACTCTTTATTATGGTATATAAGCAATGAATGAAAGCACGGATGCTCACCTGGTTTCTCAGGTCAGCTGTGGTCTTCTCATGGGCGCTCCAGTCCCGGCCACTCTCTTGACTCTTTCTCCTCAGAGCCTCCTTGATTTGCTCCTCCAGGGTTTGGTTGGACTCCTCCAGGAGGCGCACCTGTGCCAGGTAGTCCCCCAGACGGTCGTTCAGACCCTGCATGGTTTCTTTATCATTAACCGGGGGTAAAGTGCTGCTGGTAATGGTCAGGTACGGACGCAGGGAGTTGGCCATATTACCCACAGTGGCCGGGGAGAGAGACCCGAACATGCTGCTTCTTTGACCGGAGAAACTTGAGCTGGAGAAGCTCCGGGAGCTCAACGCGTTCCTGAGCGACATGCTGCGGAAGAAGGTTTCTCTCACCCGGGGCAGGTCCGGTGTGATGGGGCCGGATGATGCTGGATGTATATGTAACCTCACCGCCGCCGAGCGACGCCTTCAGCCCGTCTGCAGCGATTGGTGTGCGGGTGTAAGTCTCCACCCGCTCGCGTTTGTTTGCGGAGGACCGCAGAATAAACAGGGAGCTTTCGGGCTGGTGGAGCAGCTGGTTTATTCAGTCTGAATGTGAATAAACTTTATATGCGTTTCATTGCACATATGAAGTCAACATCTGAAAATGCAATGGTAAGAAGTGTGGAGGGAGGATGTGTTTTATTTGCCAAAGATCATCTGAGCTCACTTTTTGGCACGATTTGAAGTGCATAATATATATATATATATATATATATAAGGTTTATCATCTTTAATCAATTGTGCTTGTATGATTTTGTTTGATGAATTTGTGATGATTGCATTTCTTTATTTCATGCATTTTACGCAATAAGGTTTATTTGTATTGCGTTTCAAACTCCTGGTTTATTTGCTGCTTTTGGAGAATGGAGGAAAAGCTGCTTCGTATGGCCCTGATAAACACACAATTTCTCTTCTGCACTACCTGTCAGACTGGCTGTGTGTTCATCTGATCCAGCAGGGGTTCAAGATCTGCCCCCGGTCATCCTGCGCCCCCTAGCGGTCAGCTTTCTGACAGTAAACCCCCAGCAGCTGGTTGTCACAAACTATTTGTACTTTTAAAACAAATGCACATTTTTAAAGTTTGTACTTTTATACAATTTGTTACTGCTTCAGTGCATTCGTTAATAGCTTATCCGTGTACATTTTTATGAAATATCTATCAGAAGTTTTATGGCTGATTTCCTTACCCCAAGTGTGACAACATGCCCCGTTCTACTAATCAATCCAAACCCATCCATTGTGTTTTTCCTTTTAGAGGCTAAGCCGTACAGTGTTCAATGTTTAAAGAGTTCATTAAATTCAGCCAATTCAAGGTCTTCAATGCCCTGACCGTGGAGAACTAGAGGAACATGGAGAGATATCTCATCCTGCATCTGACAATCCAGTATGAGGTTATGGTAGTTAAGAGAAGATGGTGAGCAGAACAAACAGTAAAAATTAAATTCGGTAAAATATATCTAAAATTGATCTAGTTACCTTTTCAGTGACAATTTGTCCTGCTCTGAGAAATACAGAAATGTTATTTTAAATTCTGATTTGTAGCACCTTTAAAACTTCTCTTATTGCATGAAGCGTCATAGCACAATATACGGCCTGTAATATCTAGGCAGGTTATAATACTGCGCCTGTTTTTGTGGCTTTTGCTGTGTGTAAATGGATGTTATGATGCTGGTTAATGTGATCAGCTTTTATAGATACCCCAGATGAGAGGGAGCAATTCTTGATTCTGTTCACAGGTAAATCTCAAGAAACCTCACAAGAACATATGCAGGTCATATTTCACCCTTTCTGTAATGCAAAAAACAAACAAATGAATAAATTGATTTCAATAAATTGCATTTGGGACGTGGCACGCTTTAAAATAATTGCATTTGGTCACATGCTTTAGCTTTTGTGATGCTGCGCTGTTAAAGGATTCTCCGCCCCTTTCACCCCATAGATTTAATTTATTTAAGTAAACACCTCTCAGTGAGATCTCTCCATCCACTTCACCACAGTAACAAAGTATCAAAATATTGTTTTAGTTAACAGAAACTGTAGAAAATCTAAACCTTAACTCTAACTTACCCCAAAACTATTACAAAGCCTTTTTTTTTTCCTTTTTAAGGATCATCCTATGAATGTTAGAGGATTCAGTACTGGATTGTTGTTATGGCATTGATAAATGGGTGTCGAAGGAGTTAAAAAAGCCCACTCCAATTCTCTATCATACTAAACTGCTCATACTAAAAGCTCTGTGAGAAACCAGAATAAGAATATACGACAGATAAATGTGTGTGTGTGTGGTTTGAATACTCTTGACCTTGCTTAACTTCAGTCCATTAGGAACAAAGAGTCACAGAACTTCTCTGTACAAAGCCAACCAGAAGTAAAAGGTTTATCAAAGACTTTTGACTTTATATAAATATATACATGAGTAATGACCATGTGTAGCTGACAATGTTTGTGGTAACATTAATGAAATGTTCACAAGGCACAAAGCACATTTCATCTTCTTACACAAACTATTAAGGCATCCTAATTCGTCTTTATTTCTCTTGTTTACAGCCACTAGGCAATTTTTAGCCGGTTGTATTTGGCTCACACAGACAGAAACACACACTCTCCAGACTCATTTTTCCACTGTGATGAATGTTGGTCTGTTTCTGGGAATGTGACTTCTGAAAAAACACACTGTTTTGTCCTCTCATTTATCAATTAAAATGATCTTTTATGTCCTTATTTGTTCATTTACAATCGCATGCCCTTTATGAAGTAAAGTGTGTCATTGTAAATATTATATCTCAGAGGGAAACGTTTACAGTATGAGTTATCCACTGTGACGTACTGTGAGCTAATACATGATAGTCCATTAAATTATGATGTCGCCAGTTTAAAATCTCTACACATGATGCTTTTTTACCTTCTAATGGATTTCCTGATCTCGGCATTGGACTATAAAAAGTCATTTTAGCTGTTTCTGAGCTAAACAGACAGATCAGATTGGATAGAAATGACAGACAGACAGATAGACACAGATAGATAGACAGACAGACAGATAGATGACAGATAGATAGATCAGTTTTGTTCTTATATTTCATAATGTATTTCATAAAATTCATGCACAACAGGGCTGTTTAGCTTAAAGTCATTTTCACATTCGATTTAAATATCCTACAGCTCATTATAGTGTAATATCTCTGCTGTTCTGTCCACCTCTGCAGCGGTTCCTCAGTTTACACATCACTCTCCTGACGGGCTCAGTGTACTGCTTGTTTGCCAGCCCCAATATCAGAGGAATGATGGCCATGCTGCCGATGCCCGTGCAGGACATGATGATGTATAAGGAAGAGCTGGAGGAGCTGACGCCACTCTGCAGGGCTGTCACAGACATCAGCTGGTAGCTGATGTACGGCACCCAGCAGACCAGGAACACAAGGGACACGGCGGCCACGCATTTGGCGTAGCGCAGGTTGAGCTGCTGTTCGTGGTCCGATTGCTGCTGAAGACGGTCCACGGCGCGCTGAAGCTTGCAGATGTTCCGCACCTGCTTGCGTGCGATCCACAACACCCGGCACGTCATGCCCGCAATGGACAGCATGGCCGGAAGCACCAATCCGTACACTTCCATGTAGATAAAGACCTCTGGGAACACCTGCTTGTAGGAGCAAACCTCGGAGGAGTTACCAGCTGTCCCGGCTGATCTCTGGAAAGTCTTATTTACGTTAGCACTCATGTTTGCATTGAGATCTTCCCAATTATTCCAGCCAAAGGCAGGAAGTGATGCGTACAGCAGTGGCGGGAGCCAGACGATCAACAAGGCCACAGGGAAGCAGCGATGGACCCAGAACTGGCTGTGATGCAGCGGGCTGACGATGCACAGATACCGCTCGTAATGCACCATGACTAGGTTAAAAAGGTAAGACAGGAACAGGAAGTTGGGTAAAATGTACATCAGCAAGCAGCTCTTGAAGTCCAGCAGCCGGTCGAGGGCCATGCGTGGAATGAAAGGCAGGGTGATGCCTGTGCAAAGATCAGCCACCAGCAGACTCAAGAAGAAGTAGTTGGGGGTGTTGTGCAGCTGCCGGTTGCAGGCTATGGCCACGATGATGAAGAGATTAGCCAGGATGATGACTGAAGACAATGGCACAGTGAGATAGAAGATTAGTTTCTCAATGCCCAGCTTGTCAAGTGGATCCATGCTGGAGCTCAATCCAGAAAGCACTGCTCCCCGCTGGGCTAAACCAGGGCAGGACTAGGCCTTCCCCATCCACACTGTGAAAACAATAGGAGAGAAGTCCTGAAAACCTAAAGAATGAGTTATATCACACACACACACATGCACATATACTTACTGTTCTTATCTGTTTTTCAGTTCAGTTGCTTGGACACATAAGTATTCATGTGACAGTACAGTCGGTTGGTTTTGCTTGTTTTGTATATTAGAGAAAGTGGTTGTTAAAGGCACAGTCCACCTAAAATAAAAATCTCTCATTATTTACTCGACCTCGTGTCTCTTAAACCAGCATGCTGTTGTTTTTTCCATATGACTCATGCACTGTTCTGAGACTTCTGAGGACACATGAGCTTTGTGTGAGCAACATAACCAAATCTAGGGTGTTTGTCATGGACAATTTGTTTGAGAGAGCATAAGAACCAATGGCACAAATTCTATCAAACCTGGTGGAAGCCATTTGTTAATATTTTAAGAATTTAACATCATATGATAATTTCAGGGCTTCTGTGGATGGGAAGATTATGAATAAATATGTATATAACAATCCATTTTAATCCTCACACAAACTATATATTTTCAGAAGATGTGGAAGACAACAAAATACTCTGCTAACAGGAAACATTCTTAGAACGTTGGCTAATGTTCTCTAAAAGTTCTCCCAATTTTCTCCCAAAGTTATTAAAAATGTCCTTGCAGTAACGTTAGTAGAAGTTTTTTAACATTATATATAACATTAGTATATATATAAGTAGTTAGTGGAACGTTTTAAAAACATTACAGAACATGACTTTTCATTTTTGGATGAATTGTTCTTTAGCATAATGCACAACATAATGCACACTCAGATTTACAGATGATTGATTTAATAAATGAATTAAAGATATAAAATATAATACAAAACAAAATCCACATCCAAAGCAGCCTTTGTGTTTAGTTTCCCAGCGACTTTCTTAAACTTTGTTACAGGTTTTAATAAGCCAGTGCTGCATGTTTAAATATTTATATAGATGCCATGTTGCCATTTGTACTAAACAATGATAATCTGACCGCTGACTGTCCAACATCAAGCAAACCTTCCTCCTTATTCAAGACAGAAACATGTTCAGCCACGGCAGGCTGATACAGATAAACAATAAAGTTCTCTGTGGAATCTGGTGCTTTTATTTTACTTTAACAGAATACATAATTTTACATAATAACTATTATAGATATTAAAGTGATTATAAAACATGTCAAAGGCAAAACTTCTATCCATTGTGGTTGAAAAATAAACAGTGGGGTCTAAAAGTCAATGGTTACATTGTTTTTTTATTTAATCCTTGAAATCCTTAAAATCCTTAAAAAAAATTTCATGTAATTTAACAATACTTATTATTTAGGAGTCTGATAAATGTTTACGTAAGCAATCAAAGGTAATCAGATTTGTGACACTGAACGTTCTATTTTGTACAAAATGTCAAATACAAAGAAGAATTAATGCCAATGTTTTGCTCAAATTGTTATGCTGATAATACATTTATTAATAAAACCTGTTGGGATTAAACAGAAAAATGCCAAACAGAAGCATTCGCACTAGCAGACTTTTGGATCCCCATTATATCTGTTTAAACTGATTTGAATGAGATGGAGGTAAAACTTCAAAAAACTCACCTGAACAAATGATTGCTCTTCATACAAGAAACACACATACGATGCTCCAGCCATATGTGAACGTGTGATGCAGTGCTATTCCTCTGACATGTGAAGACGCTCCTCTTACCCTGCACACCAGCATTCGCAGAAGACTTCTCGCAGATGACAGAAGTCATATAGCTCAGCAGGATGTGACAGCGACAGTGACCTCATTCCGGCTTTGGCACTGAATCATCACAGGAGAGGTATTTTTCACACACAATTTAGGATACAAATGTTGACTACAGAAAACTCTGTGGAAATTGTTTTATTTTCCTTTATGACATTTTGCAATGTGAAATGTTGTGACTCACAGGCCCTGAATCCTGTGTACTTTCACCTCTAAACATTCTTTACTCACTGTACATATTCACATCAGTGATGGATGAGAAAAGCATCGCGTTTGCTGAGAAAAAGCAGCAGATGAAGAAGTCAGGCAAACACATCTATCAAACAGTGTCACTTACGTAAGGTTCTGCTTGGCTGGCCTCATGCCTGCGATATGCAGCGTCACAAAAGCAGAAACACACACAGGTTTGTTCGCAGCTAACAGAGAACATTCTGAGAACATTGGCTGACATTCTGTAACTGTTCTCTCAAACGTTCTTGCAGTGTTGTATGTTATATATCATAACGTTATATCAAATATCAAAAATGTTATTCTTAAGTTGAAAGTGGAAAGTTTTTTTAAATATTACGAAGTTAAAAATGTTTGAATAATGTTCTTATAACCAACAATAATTTTAGTCCAAAAATAGATGTTTTGAAACTTTTAAAATAAAATTTTTTTGTTACTAATAAAAACATTGTTTCTTACCTTATCTCTCAAAAACCAAATCCATTATTAAAGTAAAACATGATTTAGCTCATTTTTATTAGCTTATAATGTTTTATTTAGTTATGATGTATTTAGTTACCAGTTTCTGGCATATTTCACTATATTTGTGTGGAAATTGTCAAAACTTTGGCTCTCACGAACCCACACCCACCCACACACGCGGCAGCACAGGAACCTGAACCCGTAACCTTATGAAAAACACATAAAGAGAAGCGTGAGTGTGACACAATGAGGGATGTACTGTGTGCGCAGATGCTGGTTTGGATGGGGTAAGAGATGAGGACAGGAAGTGGACACTTTCTGACTGGTCAGAGGTGCAGAACAACAGGGTTATGAATGGAAGTCATTGCTTATTTAATGTCAGATGCTGACCACCTAAACTGAAAGAGTTATGGTCACAAAACAAACAACGTTTCTAAAGATACTCATAACTGCTCAAAGTATATTTTTAGTGATATGAAAACATGTCTATGCTTACGGAAACTCGGAAAGTAGCTTATTTATTACCCCCTTTCTTTACATTTCCTATACACAATTCAGCTGCTATGGTGATCTAAGTGGTTGTTAGCATGTTGCTATGTGGTTGCAAGAATGTTCAGGGTAGTTAGGTAACTAATGGTTACTTAGTGATACTAGTTAAAGAACCCACACCAAAGAACCAAGTGACACTTACAAAGTTAATGGTATTTTTCACCTGTCTGATCACTGGAAAGTAAGAGCACCAATTAAACTCCAGCTAACAAGTTTAGCTCATAAGACTGTTTCCCTAACGTTTCCATTAAGTTACAAGAACGTTAGAAAGGTTTAAAAGTTCGAAGAACATTCAAAACGTGTAGTTTTTTAGACGTTATATTCATGTTATTGCTTGATTATAAGAATGCATCCAAACAATTCTATAACATTTTTTAAACGTTCCACCGACAACTTAAAAATAACGTTTTTAAATTATATTGTGATATATAACGTTAAAAAAGTTCTACTAATGTTATGGCAATCACTTTTTTGAGAGAACTTTTACTACAGAACGTTAGACAATGTTCTGAGAGTGTTACCTGTTAGCTTGGACACTACTAAGAATATACAATTGTTAATGTAACCCTATGCAGAATTGCTTTCTGTACAATACGACATACAATATAAGTAATAATCACACTTAATAATCAAGTAATAATCACAAAACTGGCTTCTGTCGGGTTACACAGATAACCTGCAGTTCTCACAAGGAGGTTTGGATGCAACATGGAAAGAGCTACAAAAACACCATCACAAACCAATTACTGCATTTTCCCCTCAGAAGTCTTTCGAGAGAATTACTGCACATACATCCCATGAGCTACTAAAGAAGTGAAACATTTAACTACAAATGTTACACATGCAAAATGCTCCATTGACGAGCACCAAGAACAGGAAACAGAATAAAGGTCAAGATCTTCACTGCACCCAAATGAATTTACCATATCTAGAACATATTATTATATTTCTGGTCATTAATTTTTATTATAGGGATATTCACTTAATGCTGTGACCTCAACAGAAACTGTTTGTAAATAAAAGGTTAGAAGTTTAATATAATTACTAGATATTTACTAGACACGTTTTGCTCAAACCAGCCTACAAAACACAATTTTTAGGCTCAGAAGCAGCTTTTAGCAGCCTTCTGTTATTGATTTAGTCAGATTGAAGAGACGGTCTGTGTGTGTACAGCACCATCTGGTGGACAGTTTGATCTAGTGCAGCCCCTGAATGCCATAAAAATGATCACTAAAACTTCAATAATTAATTGTAGATATTTTACCAGTGATGTTGAAAGCAAAAAAAAAAAAAAATGGACTGACTTACCAAAAAATTTTGTATTCAAAATTAAATATTCATAACCAAAAATTATTCTTGAATCTTCTGCTGAGCTTTTGAAAAAATAAAAATGAAACAGAAAAGAAAAGAAAATCTATCAGATAACTCTTTTCTATAGCTAAACTTATATACTGTTTGTTGTATTCTGTGTCCATGAGAGGGCAGTCTCTACATTAAAAGTGACCCTTAAGAAAGAAGCCCTGCCACAACACGTGACCCTACATGTTAACACAGTATTATTACAAAAAGCAACTTCTTTTCTGTCAGTATAAATTAATTAGAAAGTTCCCCAGAGAAACTCGAGAAGGTCTTCTGGTGTTTTCTGGTAGAACATGAGAACTTGTATTGCACTGCTGCAGTTATTACTTCCCCTGTAAAGCTATCCTAAAGCTGCCATTTGTTTAGTGAAGGAAAGTCAATCCATAATGTCTGGAAAGCCAGAGAGGGATTTGGAGTCGATTACTGTAATAAAACGCAAAATCCTGAGTGACAGTTTAAGCACCTGGAGAAAAAAACAGCTTTGGCTTAATTTGGTTTTCTCCAGCGTTAATTAAGAAAACAGGCGGCAGAGACAGAATCTTCTCTAGAAGTCTGCCTGGCTTTTGCTGTTCTGTGTTGCATTGTGTTAAGCACTGTAACATTCCTATTGAAAGGCGAGTTTTGTATTCATAGAACATGAGGTCCTTGCTATAACCGGCCCCTTTGAAAGGACTGCCAAATGTCGGCTTTGAGTCAAATTCCACACATCATTGCTGCCCCTGGCCTTCACATTTGGATTAAGGGAATGATGATAATTGCTGAAAAGCCTCTGGAATTTAAATGCCACCCTTCTCAACACCAAACACATTTGTGTCCTAATGTCCCCTCGTAACCTGAGCTCCACCTGTGACTGCACGATGCCTGAATCTGTCTGAATTCTTTCTGATACTGCCTCAAAGCACTGCACTGTTTTTTCTCGGAAAACAACATTTTTTTGTCATCATTTACTTTAAACATTTACCCTGTAATATTTGTTTTGTACTGTGTGCTGACACATTTATTAGTGTACATTATATTTACATTTGTAGATGGTTTAATATAGAAAACCAGTTTCAAAAAAGACGTTTTAATTCACCTCTGTATCAAATGACAACCTGGAAATGCTGAGCAGTCGAACACACACACGTCCCCTCTCAGCACTTGTGCATTTAAGTGACTGAGGGAACCTAGAAGGAACATAGAAGCATGACCCCGGATCTCACTTCCACAGAGGCCTTTTTGTGGCCCACTGCCCCCAGGAGTGTTGGAGAGAAGCATCAGCCGGGCATCAGTCATTCCCTGCTCTCTGTAATCTCTCTTGGATTACAGCAAAGAAGAGAGCTACAAAGTGTTAGATTTGTGTAAGACAATGTGCTCTGAGAACAGCTCTGTGGATTAAAGTGCAAGAAAACACACATTTAAGATAAAATCTTATTAGGTTACATGACAATGTAAGCACACAAATAAGAAACACATTTGTGTGGCACTCTACAAAACAGATTCTTGAATTCTTAAAATATTTTATCTTTTAAAAATGTTAAATATCTTTTGAGATGAAAGATTTCACTGTACTATGAAAAACTGTAACTTTCAGAAAAGGACCAAACATCCACGAAAAACAAAGATCACTTTTATAACTTATGAAAGTTTCATAATATTATATTCATGGTTTTTGTTAAAAATGAGGTTTGTACATTTTGCTAAAGCCATCAAGGAAATAAACCACACAGCAAATACTGAACATTGCACTGTAAACTATAACCAAATACACTGTGAAATGCAGTATTTTGTGATTACTGTGATGTAACATAAACCAAACATCACTGCTCATCTATCACACTGGAGAAGAGCAGTAGGTCAGTGCTACGTAAGATTGCATTGAGACATAATGCTTCTCTTGTGACAGGTTTACCTGAAGGGATAGAGTGTTCTTAGACTTTTTGTTCTCTCAAGCCACATTAACGGATTATCCCCTTTAAAATGAACAGGATGACTGAAGAGTATTGGAGCAGTGCATGATGGGACATCATATAGCAATGTGCTGTAACATTTTGAAGGAAATAAGTCCATCAAGGCATTCACCTGGCAGATTTACATTTATGCATTTGGCAGATGCTTTTATCCAAAGCAACTTACATTGCATCCAAGGAATATGGATTGTTTTTGATATATATATACACTTTTAAAGATATACATATATACATGTATATATATACACTTTTAAAGAGCATTCCCACAGAACGATCTGGGTTCATGGGTACAGATGTACAAGCCACACTGCGATCTGAGGTGATTTAGAATTCCACAGAATCGGAAAATAAAGAGAGTAAAAGAGTATGCTGGAAAAATGTAAGCTCAATCTGCTCAAGACCCCAACATAAAGGAAAACATGATAAGACCCGTCATACTGCTGTGGTATTACCACCTCTTGGAAAGTCTGGCACAAGAATGCACACAAAGATCACTGACAACAATCTGACTTAAGTCCTGGCAGCCTAACCTTCCCAAAACATGTCACAGGTAGAAATGAAAGGATTTTCCGAGCCATAAAGCTTCATTTTCTCTGTCTGTCGGTGCATCTGTGAAAACAGAATATTGCCTGCAGGATGAACACACTGGCACCAAAGCACCAACAATAACCTTGTGATGCTTCTTCAACAACGACGTTTGAAGTTATAGGGCAAAAGCTCATGTCAGGTGTTGTGGTCAGGACATGATTGTAGGGCGCTCTGAAATTTGAGGTCGTTCTTTTAGGGAATAATGTGCAACAATAATTACAGCAAATTAATATCTCAGATGACTGTAGTCATTCAGTGGAACAGTATGTATCACATTTCTATGTTGGGGGATGCGTTCTTCAGGCATCCCCAGGATTGGATTTTCGATTAAAAAAAAATTTCAGTGTAAATACTCAGCAGAAAGGCTGGAATAATTACTCCTGAATAATTTGAGAAATAACAGTGATGCATTTCTGTCATCTGTACTGATGGCTCCACACACAGCATCAGGGCTGTGTGCAGATATCACACACTTGACAGGGCTGCGTCTCTGCCTCCCAAGACGTCTTTCATCTGAGACATAAAAGGTAAAAGCCCTGGAAGGTACAAAAGAATAGAACCAGACAGAACATACGGCAAAACAACAGATACATTGTGTATTGTTAATTCTTAATTGTTAAGTAATCATCGAACTGAGCTTCATTTTGAAATGGCTTTTAGATTTATGGTGTTAATTCAGGTGTGTTTCCTAGCAATACATATCTACTTTCAAAACTACAGAAAACAGCAACACAGTTTCAGGTGCTGAAAAGCAGCATATCTTCGCGGTGATCTTGGGATGGGAGCAGACCAAAAGATTACTTTCAAGTGCTGGAATGTGAAGATTCGTCTACAGTACACCTCTATTGCTTTGAAAACTATTGCTTGATGTTTTTCTATCACAGACACAAAAATTTTGCTCAAAGATTTGATGCCACTAACTGGAAATATGTCTGGCAAACATAATCAGTTATGTAGCACGGTCAGTGAAGACAGCATGGATAAGCTAAGTACTAAGCACTTTAAGTAAGACAGGACTTATTTTATCCATATTCAACGTATATAAACTCTGGCGCTTTGCCAGTAAAGAAAAAAGGATTATGTCCATCAAAAAATGCTGACCCAGAATCAAGCTAAGCTTTCATCTGTTTATGTGTAATTGGTTCCCATGATGGATTACATGGAAAAGCGAGCGGGTTATGTGGCTATAAAATGTTTATGGCTGGTCCTTAAAATTTCATAGGGAAGTACTGTATCTGATAAATGTACTATACAATTTTTGAATCGGTCTTTTATAACATGCTCAGCCTTATATTGTTCCACTTGTATATGCTGTTATGCTTTCAATTAAACACAAAAGAAGATATTTTATAGCCTTTTCCATAAAAAGACAATTATGAACACGATGGCCAAGCTCCAAAATATAGCTCATAAATCACACACACCTATTTCACGATACTTTCATGGTGCTTTTTGGTCCATGTTGGAGTTTGACATACAGGTTCACTATGAACTATCATTGTTTGAAAAATATTTGTAAAAATATTGTATTATGTTCTAAAAGATTCAGTTTTAGAATGATATTGGAATAAAATTTACAGTTAGTTGTTTGGCAGACACTTATCCAAAGCACCTTACAGTGCGCTCAAGCTATACATTTTATCAGTATGTGTGTTCCTTGGGAATCGAACCCACAACCTTTGTGCTGCTAACACAATACTCCACCAACTGAGCCACAGGAACACCTTTCCAAAAGCAAATGATGCCTGCATTTTCATTTTTGGGTTAAAAGAATACCGTACAGCTGAAATAACCTCGAAATATTCTGCTTCAGATTATCACGGGAAAAACCAGGGTCCGTTTGAAATGATCTCAGTTATCTTAATGGCATCACTCTCACTTGCACCCTCAGCCGTCTGCCTGAGCTGAATACTAATGGAGTCAGTGCTCACTGGAAAAAGGACGGATAAATTGGGCTCTGTAATGAATGATAAAAGGCGCTTTGATCTTTGACCTTGGCTATTGTGGCACTAATGCAGTTATCCTTCATTATGCGCTATCCCGCCCCTACACTAATATGGTAATCTCCTCAAAATTGCCGACAGTGGTGGAGAAACTAAGTATCTCTTCTGGGTTTAAATGTAACAAGTGAAAACGGCTGGTTATAAATTCACAGGATGGGTGTTCAGAACAGAACATAGTGCACAGCCCGCGTGTTATTTGTGATGCGTTTGAGAGGATTCATAAAGTTTTGGGCTCAGCTCCAAAGATAACACCTAACACATTATCTCTAACACATTATCTTGCAGCACTGCTATTTCGAGCTAAAATTTATCAAGCTCACGTGCTCCTAACATATACTGCATGCTTTCTCATTACCCGCTACTAAATCACTAAATAGACTAACTAAATAACATGTCATTACTTTTGTCATGTCTAAAGATGATTTCATTTCTTATGCGTCCCATTGTTAGCACTGTGTGTAAACAGCTGGGATGGAGGATTATGAGTTTGGAAACAACAATAAAAGAAATTTTGACTAATTAGACACTTACATTTACGCTTTTGGCAGACGCTTTTATCCAAAGCCACTTACAGTGCATTCAAGATATACATTTTTATCCGTTTTAATTTTGGGAATAATATATCAATACTTTTTACAATTATAAAGACTGAAGGAAAAATACCACCAAAACTAAATCTAGGACAGAACATACAGGAAGGAAGTCATTATTTAAGCTACTCCTTATCAGTCAGTGCAGTTTTGCCTATTGGCCTGAGTAACCAAAGTTTAATACAACAGAAAACAAATTAGGCATTTAGGCTGCCAGGAGTCAAATGAGTGTGTCCATCAGGTGAAAACAGATGAACAGATGAAAGCTTTTACAAGAACCACTTACTTGCTGCTACATCACTGATGTATTGATTTAGGGATTTAAATGGTCCATTATGTGCAATGAAAAAGTGCTTTAAAGACAAACCAGGAACACACGTTTTAATCATAACACTGTTAGACCACTTCAGTGGAGACTGCGATTTATGTTACCTACAAATAACAGAAAATCAAGTTAAAATGCCTGAGAATTGTGAAGTTTCAATGCAACATTCACATTCACAATACTTAAGGTTCTCCTGTAGCTCAGTGGTAGAGCATTGCGTTAGCAGTGCAAGAGGTTAAGAGGTTCAATTCCCAGGGAATACATGTACTAAGAAACTGTAAGTAACTTTGGATAAACAGCGTCTGCCAAATGCATAAATGTAAGAATAGTGTCTTTAAATATATACAATATGAAATGTTAGAAAAATATTTCTATTAATATTACTGCAAAGAATGTTTTTGATAACTTCGAGAGATCTTTTCTTTGTTCCCTGTTCTCTCTTTCACAGCCAAGATATTCCAGTCTTTGAACCTTTAATTTTAGTGTCCTAAATGTAAACCATGTCTGGATCAGTGATGGATTAGTAACCGTGTGAACTGATTAAACACGTGTCTAGATGGCTTTGTTCTCACTGTTTACAACTTTATTGATACTAAAAAATGGAATTTTGCCAGGAGATAAACTTTGATGTCGGCTTGACAAAGCCTTCAAAATGATTGTGTGTAAAGGTGATACAGGCCTCAGACAGCAGACAGACACTCTGTATACAGCATCTCTGGGAGGTTAGACTTATTAAGCGCTGCACTTTCCCCATTTCAAAATAATGCGATTGCATTATATTGCATTTGTAAAATATTTGTGTTTGACGTTGACTGCATCCTTCCTTGCCAATCTGTGAGTAGTGCGCTGAACGTATGACAGTCAAGGCAGATTGCACAATGCTTGCATTTAACACAGGTTTAAGTTTTATTAACAACAACGGGCTATTATAAGAGATTTTTAGTCCTATGCAAAGTGAATTTGGGAGCGTTCGCTGAACTGAAAGTGTTAAAATAAACACATGAAACACAAATTCTAAGCGACACGCACGCCGATCTCCAAAACGTTTTGTGAACAATCACAGCTAGATAACATCCGTAATGCAACATCCGTAGTTTTTATTCACTCCTTCATGTGGACTATATTAGTTATGTGGGAAATAGTGAATGAAGGTGCAGAGGACATCTTTGGATACAAACAGAGCCGAACGTCAGTCATTGAGTGGACAAACAGACAGTCAAACCCCAAAATCACATCACACACTGTTTTGATAGAGCTAAAACACAATGTACAGTTCAAACCATATGAATACAGTCAGTATTTCAGGCTGTTTTAGGCTAGAGGTTTGCAAATGCGTAGTCTGACAAGCAAGCAGGATATCCTATCATTGCGTTCAGCCCGAGCGCAATGATTGGACACACAGCTTAAGGTCCTCCACCGTTCCCCGAAGATGCATAAATATATTTTACAAAACAACTTCACTGACTGACTGCTAAAGGATGTGAAAGACTTTCGACCAGGATAACCAAAACGTCCCTGGAAAAATGTATAATAAGTAAACGATGATACAACTCGTGTGTGCATTACACGTCCCACATTGCAAACTTTCCTCTCACATCTGCGGATCTTCTCGGTTGTGAACGGGAGATCTGCGGGGGAAAGCAGCCGAAGCGCGCAGGCGTCTACATCGCAGGCGTCTACATCGCAGACGCGCGCGCACTGACGCGAAACCGAGGAGCGCTTCAGGTGAACCGGACGAGAAGATCAATCGCTTTAAAGTTCACGTTGAATGGGTCGAAACATCCCTCATCTGAACCGGCCCGGATGGGATGCACCGTGAGCTTCATCTGCTGCGAAGAAGATTTCCTGCAGATGCCTTTGGATCAACATGCGGAGAAAAACGAAGAGGAAAGCGGGCTCTTGTCGAAGGTGAGGCGCATCCAAAAACCTTCTGGTGCAGAAGTCGATCTCCGTGTGGTTTAATCTCGAGCAGGCCGTGGAAAAGTTCAGAAGTCACTTGTGTGTCTTTGATCTCACTTTTTTCTCACTTTGATCTCACTTTTATCTCAATGCATCGGCTGTTTGTGAAGGTGCGAGCGTCGATCGTAACGCACAACCCGCCGGGCGAGAAGATCTGCGCGTCCTTCACTATCTGCTCCAAACAATCCGGTTAAAAACGAGAAAAACAGTCGTGAAGGGTGTCCCAAATATGATATCATTTTATGTGCTGACAGATGAGACGCTTTTGCACAGACTGGAAACCTGGAAGTCTGCTGGGAAGACTGGAAACTCTGGAAGAGGTTGCTGCTGGGATGCTGGGCTGTTGGGCTGTTATGTTTTCATTGCATTTCATTGTGTTTTCATTGCAGAGTTGTCAGATTGTTGGGGGCATGTTGTGTTGTGTTGCATTAATACCAAAACGTTGGACAGATATGTGCGGTGTGAGGAGGCTGAACGGAGGCTCTTCTGACGGGGTGGTCTGCCGTGAGTGGTGGGTCAGATTTTGAAGGACAGTCGGGGAGTTACTCGGGGCAGAAGATTGAAGCAATGCTCTTCACTGTTGCTTTGGTCTCAAGCAGGGGACCAGCACTCAGAGAAATGTTGTTGAAGCTCTATACCGTGATAGTCGTCTTTGCTTTTGGTAACATTGTGTTATAGGGTCGCCAGCCTGCACTTTTTTTTGCATTTCTTTGCAAAATACGAATACAGGGTCACCTTAAAAAGCAGTCTCCATTGTTTGCGCTTAAAACAAGGTGTCATAAAGTTGATCAGTTGTTGAAAGGTATTACAGTGGTTAGGTCGTTTCTCCTTTTATGAGAATCAGATGCATCTTGGTGTGGTATGCATGTTTTGATGACCCCCATCTCTCCTGTTGTGTGTGAGGGGTGGTCCGCAGGAGCTTCACGTTTACTATGTATGTGTTTGGAGTGTTTCGATTCTCTGAGCTGGAGATGGTGAGGTTAACTTTCGTCAGAGCATTGGTTACTATTAGGTCTGTCCAGCTACAGAGTTTTGCCTCTATCATATTTAGCCGAAATCTTTGATAAACAGAGCGAGTTGTTTTAATAAAGGCCTTTTTAATGACTGTTTTCTACTAACCAGCACAACAGAATGATTGTGAAATGCAGTGTTGCATTTAGTTAGACGTGCATTAAATGCACGAGGTGAATAAATAGACGTGCTTTAAGAAGATGGGATATGCAGGGGGCTCTGTGGTGGGATTAGGCAAACAGGAGATGGGAGGGAGATGAAAATTCCTGGGGATTTGCAGGGAAGTGAATCTACAGTTACCTGCAGCGGGTAGGTCTATAGGGCACAAGTGTGGGTGTTTGTGTATGAGATCACTGAAGCTACTTTAAATGGAGTAATAGAGCAACGCTCCTTTAATAATGTGTGAGGTGAGCCCAACATTTTCTACTGTTCACCTTGTCAGAACAAAAATGTGGGATTTCATGTGTTGTGGCCGCACATGTAAATGCCCTGTGGATGTTTTGGGGTTATGAAATGTAAGTGTTGGCTTTTAATACCTCATTCCCCTCTCACTGGGATATTCTGGATGGTCTGTCAGCACCTGGCTGCATCACATTCCCTCCTGTCAGAAAGTCAGCTCAATGTTTTGGTCTTATCTCAGCGCACATTCGCAGTGTTTCTGTCGGACTGCTGCACGGCGCTTCAAAGGGGGCTGGACTTCCCTCCCCTGCGGTGCCATTCAGTCATTCCACACACGACTGCTCAGGCTTTTGTGCTGTCACAGAAATGATTATACGGGACACAGAGGGTTCCAGAGAGAAGAACACGGCCAGTCAGGTGTAGGAACATGTGCCACAAAAGTCATCTCCAGGTATGCACCGCCCCTTTTTCCAGGCTCACGTACGACATTGTGCACAACGTCATGTTAGTTCCTAAAAATTCATTTCTTCTCTTTATTTTTAGACCCATCTTCACAACAAAACACACCCCTGGCTTCTAGCTACACATAGAAGATCAAAAGAAGTCGGTTATAGCTCTCTTGCTCTCTCTCTCTTTTTCTCTCTCTCCTGATCCCTGTAAAGCCAGGCGACACTGTGCCGTACTGTACTGTTTTTGTCATCACTGTACCATTCTGGTCATCAGAAAAGATTTCTTTGGCTGTAGGACAAAATTGCCATGATGTCCCAAAATTGAATCAACTCACTCATAATGTACAATCTAAAACATGAAAAAAAACAATCATGAGTACAGTAAGCAAAGTAACCAAGTACAGTAAACAAATTGGTACGTTGCACACCCGGTTTAAGGTTTGTCTCCTGCTATGGAATTAGGATTGTATCTCACTGTTGGAGTGAGTTGTTGTGCAGATGTTGTGCAGGGCTGGTAGCGAGACGAGCCCTCCCTTGTTCCTGAAGTGTAGTTCTGAGGAACGCAGATGTTGTGCAACACCTGGATTTGAGTCCTCTCTCTTATTTGCAGTCTAGCATGCAACGCTTGTTAACGCCGCAAGGAAGAAATGTATTGCACCAAGTCAAGCTTAGCAAGAGGAAAAAACAGGATTTTGTTGCTGTTTTAAATATGACTTTTAAAAAATATTTTACAGATATTCATTATAATATTTTATTATACGTGCAAGGTTTCAATATGTGCTTATACTTACTGTGACCTGTGACAAACCATATTTCTATCATAAAAAATAAGGATAAAAGCATAGAAGTTAACAGATTAATGTCAGGTCTGTTTGGTAGATTTCTTGGAAACTCTTGAGACTTTTTTACTGTTTAAGTGACAGCAGTTTTGATTCTGATTTGATTCTGTCTGTGTTGAACCGCGGCCATGTAAAATATTTGCTTGTCTGATCAAAAACTTTCCATTGTCACCGTGTTTTCTTACTGTGTTCCAAAGGGTAGTTTAGGATCAGTTAGGATGGCAGCCAAAACAATATTGATATATTATTATTCAAGCTTTGAACTCTTGGAGCTCCATGTGGAGTCTGATTTTCTAGATGAAACCAGAAGAATCAGACATGCTGTTGTACTTCACTACTAAACTTCTGCTGTTTTTATTTAGATTACAGAATCCCTTAAACACTACAGAGTGATCGTACAGGTCAGGAACAAAATCAGGCTAATTCTAATTTATTGGATAAGCCTAAGGAGAAATAACATCTATTTTAATATAGCCACTATTTAAAAAAATAGAAAAGAGTTAATGCATTGATGTAGGTTAGATGTAAATGACATATAGATATTGTCCTGTAAATAAAATTACAGTTTGCATTTTTACAATTTGTGTATTTGTGATCTTTAAAAATTGGCGGCTTTTGTTATTTCTGGCTATTCTGTCACACTGAAAATAGAAGGTCAATATTGTACAGTGTGCTTTGTTGTATATTGCACAGTTTAAGAAATATGATTTTTTTATGATCTGTCTGATAAAGGTCATTAAAAATAGCAAGTGTAGTATGCATACTGTAGCTCATACTGATTTACTCAAGAACAAGAGTGTCACTTCCTGTGTGTGTGTGTTGGCAGAACAGCACCGGTTCTGTTGGATGCCGTACCCCATCGCTTACGTTTGACAGACCGCCTGCAGTGTTCCCTCCGCCTCTACCGTGTAATTATCTGATAAGGTATGTGGCGTAGTGAAAGTTACCCACAATCCCGCCCGACATTCCAGTCTCCTGCTGGCCAGCAGAAAACAGTGCGGTCTCTGTGCACGGTCTCTAAGGCAACTCCTGTGAGTGACCTCTGGTCCACTCCCTCGATGGTTTAATGAAAGTATCAGTGCTTCAGGAACTATAGCTGACCCCTGGCAGACCTTTCAGACTGCTCCACAAGCACATACACTGAAAGTCACTCTTTGTGTATGTGCATACTTGGTTAGCGAAGGTTATCTGTCCACCCACAGGAATATTTATTTAAGTTAAGATTAGGATTTTTAAGGTCAAACTCAAACCCAGCTAAGAACGTTGTAAGAACGTTTACACAACGTTTACACAACGTTTCCTTTAGGTAACAAAAATGTTGTAAATGTTAGTTTGAGTGCTCAAAGGAATGTTTAAAACATATTAATGCATATTAACTTTTTCATAATTAATGTTGCTTTTCTGCAATGTTTTTAAAATGTTCTATTAACAACGTAAGAATAGTGTTTGATATATAACATTAAAAAGGGGCTACTAACAATAATGTTTCTAATAATTGAGTTTATTAGGTTTTAATTAAGTTTGAGAGAAAGCTGCCCAACGTTCTGTGAACGTTCCCTGTTAGCTGCGCAACTGTCTCTGTCTTTTCACTTAAAAGATTTCTGTGATCTAGGCAATGATTAAGTTTGGATAAGCTGGTTATTTCCTTATGCTCAGGCTCTGTTCATAATCCTAGTGAGCTGTCTACATAGACAGCATGAAGTCTCTAAGGTAATAAAAGACACTTGACTATCTTCTGAAGCTGAGACATTTCTTTGTTTAAATTAGATTCTTGATAATAATAATAATAATTTAAATGAACTACGATTACTACCCTAGTTTAGCACTGAACTGTAGAAGGTTTGTGCTACTGTCTGTCTGGCCGTTTCAACAGAAGTCACACACACCTGTGAGAATCCACATGAAAGAAAACCTTGGATATGGTCTTACTAGTGTGAGAAAGGACACTCAATAGTAAGAAAACAGAATTTCTTGAACTGAATTTAGTATGACTGTTGAAGGTTTTCAGATAGTTTCAAGCCAAACAAGATTCCCTTGGGGCTTCTCACAAGTGCGTTTGTTAACATCAAAATGTCAAACACAAAATAATAATGGACATCAGGTCATGTTTCATTAAATTGCTTCTCAGCTGCTATAAGCTTCATCTGACTGAGATCAGAGCATGACAACATACATCTGCTATTGGTATGTATGAGAGTGATGATTAGGCTGCCAATAGAGTAAAACAAGTGTAAAGAATGTCAACACCAAACTCTGCACGTGTCACATTACTTCATTCCTCCTCTGAAGGCCTGCGTGAAGAAGACCAGCTTCAGATCCAGGAGATCATTTTTCTGATTTCTTATTGTTTCTCGCTTAACTCGAGTGGGAGAAAATTATAGTTCATTTCACATCAAATTCTTGACAATCTGTTGAAATCTGAGAAAGGGATTTACTGGGATTTTTTCATTTTTATTCACAGATGACAAAACAAATCACAAATTGTGTTTGTGTGACCTTGCTAACAATTTTAGGTTGTAAGAATGTTTCTGTAACGTTTCCATTAAGTAACAAAATATTTAAAATGTTTTATTAAGTTTGAGGATCATTCAAAACGTCCAGTTTTTCAGATGTTGTATAATTATTATTGCTTGGTTAATAGGAACGTTATTCAAACATTTTTTAATTCTGTAACATTTTTCCATTAACTACTTAAGACTAAAGTTTTTGACATATAACATTAGAAAAGTGGTCTACTAACATCACTGCAGAACGTCTTTGATAACTTTGAGAGAACTTTAAGAAAATGTGAGCCAGCGTTTTGAGAACGTTCACTGATAGCTGGGGAGGCACTGTGTGTAGTAGAAGTCCAATGAATAGGATGGTCAGATATTTGGTTCAGAGGCTTTGAGGACATTACAGATTCACTGATGCAGAAACTCTTTCACAGAGACTCTGTCAACAGAAGATAATGGCCTACAAAAGACTTTAATACAGTCACTTAAAGCTACTTTTATTCAGCGCGGGCATCGCTTTGAGGATTAAATGACAGTCCTCATGATAGATTAAGGGTTAAAGGCAACTGTATTTTTCCCAGAGTTCCGCTTGCGTGCTCTCTTTGTGGGGTCTAACAAGGCTTGTCTGGCTTAAACACCTCTTTTGACCTGACACTGTTGCGCGGGATGGACAACATGTGAATCAAAACATTTCCGTCCAGCTCTGCGTCTTTGTGTGTTGATGAATGTGGCTTTTATGCTGGATTTTTGTTGACACTTTTCTGCTGTGGGGATTTTCTTGTCGGCTTGCTAATACTTGGCAAAGAATCGTGTCAGTCGCACTTGGCAACCAGGAACTCCTACAACGTCTTGCTCTTCTTCTTTTGTTGGTTTCAAAGGAGTTTGGGGAGATAGACAGGGTGCGATTTCTCTCATAAGGCTTGTCACATTTGGACTGAAATGGTGCTTAGCTGGTGTTAGTGATGATCGTCCACTTCTATAAACTTTTTTTGTGCTAAAGAGAAGACTGTTGAGTTGTGTAATTGGTGGGGCAGAGTCATCCAGGTTGGGTTCCTGGAGAAGGTTGTTTTCTCTGGGATCATAATATATCCTTTGTGTGACACGCGGCATTAACTCTGAATACACACAAGGAAAAAATCCCCAGTTTTTTTCCATTTCACACCAAATGTTGTAACAAGCCAAGGCAGATAATTGTAGTTGACTTGCTCTGACTGTTTTTAAAGGATAGGCTTGCACACTTCCACATTCCGGGTAAGAGGAATTCTGTATGTACAATGGAATTCCAAGTCTTACCTAGCTAACAAAGATCGTTCTCTGAATGTTCTCTAAAAGTTTTCTTAAAGGTTTTAAAAACTGTTCCTGCAGTAACAATGGTAGAATTCTTTCTGAACGTTATATATCACATATATCAAAAGTCTTATTCCTAAATTTCTAAACATTAAAAAATGTTTTACATTTTTTTTCTAAACATTCAAAATCATTACAGAATTTAACAAGTGTGAATAACGTTCCTACAATCAAGCAATAACGTTAATACAGCATCTAAAAAATCTTAATTTCGTGTTGTGCAAGTGGGCCCTAAAACTTGAACAACTGTGATCCCAGCAGCAGAGCAGCAGGTACCCACATAATCTCTCCTATCCTGGGATGCTTCTGTCATCTTTTATATCATTAAACCAACGTTTAAAAGCCCACCCTTGATCACACGCAAAATCAACTCTTGGATAGGCATCCCCCCTACAGCCAAAACCAGCTTAGACCTGCTTGAATATTGATCTTGCTGCTCAAGCGTACTGCAGAAGAATTATTTCTCATCACTTGTGTTACGGGGTGGAGTCGCTCGGGTGAGTCACCCAGGATTACCCACACACGCTTTAGATGCCAATCTGAATCAAGTTACGTGCAGTGTGAAGGGAAAGCACAAGTGTGCCACGCCTCTGTAATGAAAACACATGTGCATGTTGTCATTGTGATCTCTCTCTATGGATCCAGCACGCTGCCCTGTGTGGAACATGAGCCGGGGCTTCTATATTCTCCATTGGCGCTAAGCTTCTGGGGAAATGTCACCATACACAGCTCCATTTGTTTACAGAACAAAGCAATACATTGTTACTTTGGTCAGTTGTGAATTCCCTCGGGACATTATAGGTTATGTAGTAACGTGTCTTTTGGCCAATGAAAATAGTCTGATATACGTACAAGGCGTCAGATTGTGCTCTTGGTATCTGTGCTGGATCTGTTGCTGGCTGTAAACCTTCCAAAGAGGAAAGTCAAAGGTCTGAACTTGTCAGAGTGGATGTAGAAGATCTGTGGTGGGGTCTTCTGGAGATGAACTTTGAATAGTCATTGTTTTGATGATGTTGCCATGGCTGCTGATGTCAGATGCTGTTGCCTGTGTTTTAATTGTACATTGCACATTATGAAAAGAATATATTTACACATTTGAGCTGCTTTGTTCTGAATAATTTACACATTCAACGTGTCAAAAGGTTTATCAGACTACATAAGTTTTTGCTCACCCATGTTTATGGAAAGCCCAAACTTTCTTCATCAAGAACCAGCCAAGCTCTTCCATACGGAGTATTTAAAGTTTCTGTCAGATTTTATTACATAAGACATCTTAAACAAAAGATTTCAAACCTAAAACCTATAGACCAGAATAATCTTAGAACAAAGACTTTGTATAATAAGTCAGTTTAATGAGTATATCATATCATTTTTGTTTCTTTCTGATTTATGAATTAAAGCGTGACATCCTGTTGCCAGTAGTCTAGAGTTTGTACCTTTATCTGCTTTTGTAAGGCTTTCAAATAACTGACATGAATTTGGTTTTCGTTAAACTGATTTAAACACATTGATTTATTTTCTGTCTGTGATGTATTATTTAATCTTTGCATGTTTCCAATATGTATATAAATGTAGGGTTTCAAATACGAAAGTCATGTTTAGTGATTTTAGTTTATAAACTTTTATTTTTATAATTTGTTATATCATTAATCTTGTTTCTGTGCTACCTTTCTGATGTCTCTACTGAGTTTGGCTCCACTGCATTTTCTGTAAAGCTTATGTCTGTACTTCTCTGCTGTATTTGTGCTTTCTTGTCTTTCCTGTTTCTGTGCTAAAAGTTCAGAAGCTGCCGCATAACAGGAATGACCCTCATAACCTCTAACTGCTGCGTCTGTCAACAAGATCAGTGAAGTGTCCAGCATTTATGAGTGATGCTTTACCTTCCTTTACTCCATCTAATGTAAGAACAAAGCCAAGAACTACATCTTGTGTGGTTCTACATGCATGACTGATTTGTATCTGTGTGTGTGCGTGTGTGTGTCTCTGTGAGTCTCTCTGTCTGTCTGGGTGTGTGCGTGTCTGTGTTTGTGTGTGTGTGTCTGTGTGAGTGTGTATGTGTGTCTGTGTCTGTGTGAGTGTGTGCGTGTGTCTGTGTGTGTGTGTGTGTGTTTGTGTGTGTGTGTCTGTGTGAGTGCGTGTGTGTGTGTCTGTGTCTGTGTGTGTGTGTGTGTCTGTGTCTGTGTCTGTGTCTGTGTGTGTGTGTGTGTGTGTGTGTGTCTGTGTGTGTGTGTGTGTGTGTCTGTGTGTGTGTGTGTGTGTGTGTGTGTGTGTGTGTCTGTGTGTGTGTGTGTGTCTGTGTGAGTGTGTGTGTTTGTGTGTGTGTGTCTGTGTGAGTGTATGCATGTGTGCCAGGCAGTAGCTGAAGGCTTTGAGGTGAGGAGTGACTGAAGAGCAGCTGGTGACAGCTGATAATTATATGCTATCTGTTCTGTGATCAGTGATGACATCACTCACTACACCCCCATACTGCAGACTGACCACACACTTGACATGGCAGACGTCTCAATCACCTGCTTGCCTCCCTCATCCTGTAGGCTGCATACTGGAGGCTACTGCTGGGGTGTTATGGGTGACCGCTAAAGTGTTGCAGGGGTGTTTCGAGTAGCTGGTTACTCACTGCTTAAAAACCTCTATAATGTTCTCTTCCCTAAATATGTGTCCACACTGAGATTTTTCTACTGTGATAGCTCACATTAAAAACACATGGAGTCTCAAATTAAATTGAGACAGGTCTGATTTTTGTGTTCACACTGTGCAGAAGAATTAAGCCTGAATCATGTGAATTGAAACCAGTTCTGTATCGTGTAGTGTAAAAAACTCTTCTTTTATTGGTTTTGCTTGACTGAATACAGGACAATAAGACGTAAGTTGGTGGCCACAAGATGGAGGTGTTGTTGTAACAAAGGAACACCATCAGCATTGTTATAATCAAGCTGTAGGTCAAGATTCAGGCCTGCTGTGTGTAATTCTGTTGAGTGTCCTCACTGGAAACCAGGGAGACATTTACAGTCAGTTTAGTTTTCTTTTCTTTATCCAAGAAACAGATGTTCAAGTTGTGTAAACAAATCAGTGACATGTCCATGTAGCTTTGAATGTCTATTGTTAGGAAGCCATCCTGTTGTTTTCCTGTTTAGATGTTATCGGTATTGTGGGGAAAGCAGATTGTGTGTGTTTGTTTATGTGATGATTTCTAATGAAGGATGTGTTTGGCCACTGTCACTGGTGTACAGTCTGTCCAAAATCTGATGACCAAAATCTCGAAATCGTTTCTTATAATGGTAATGATTTATATTTACATATTGGTTTTTTTTTTTTACAAAAGTTGTCCATTAATAAAATTAGTTTATTATCTAATAGTCATTATCTGAATTATTGAATTTGAATATTTCATAATGTCCACTGAATGCAAAAGGAACATTCTCAGAACATTGGCTAATGTTTTTTAAAAGTTCTCTTGAGGTTATCAAAGATGTTTTTGCAGCAACATCAGTAGAATGTTTTTTTACATTATATATCATATATGAAAAGCATTATTCTTCAGCTGTTAGAAGAACATTTTAAAAACATTACAGAATTAAAAAAGTTTTTTGCTGTTTTTGATACAGTAATGTTAATACAACG